>JAIUZE010003109.1:0-46805 GCA_022085475.1 Heliosperma pusillum | reverse complement strand
TGCGGGAGGAGCCTTCGGAGAGTTGGTCAGGGCTTGGAGATCGATCAGGCGATGAAGATTCGGGCTAACCTTTGCATGATCCGAGCCTTGTTGGATCGTTATTGGGATACGACTTTGACCTTTCATATGCCTTTTGGGGAGGTCGGAGTCACCTTGGAGGATTACGTCATGATTTCTGGTTTGTCATGTGGAGAGGAGAGCTTGGAGAGGCCTTCGGCGACCATGAGGGTTGACTCGGAGGAGGCGAGACAACTGATAGGATGGAACCTGCCGGCAGGGGTGCCCGCTCTACCTGGGTTGGTGCTGAGCTCTTACGTTAGAGACTACTTTGCAGGTAGGACTCCGACGAGAGTGAGGATAGGTGGAGAGATGGTAGCCCCTCTTCCGTGTACAGCTGAGAAGAGGGCTCGGCTCTGGTTGTGGTGGTTCTTGTCTTCGATTTACTTCGGAGACAAGGGGGAGAGGTTGTCGACGAAGCTTCTTCCTTTCCTTTCTGACTTGAGTAGCCTAGGTTGGTGGGACTGAGTTACTCCCGGATTTGCGGTCCTCACTCGCTATATGAGGGTTGTGGTTAGACCGGAGCTGATGGAGAAGGGGACTTCTCCTGCTACAGTTGGTCCAGGACTCTTGCTTGAGGTATGAACCTTTCTTTTGATCCTTATTGAAAGATCAATAATCTTGTTTTGATTGAAAGATCAATATTTGATTTTGACGTTGATACTGTTATTACCCAATTTTGGGGGGCTGGGTGATGTGCCGTAAGAAGAGCCAGCGTTCTACTTATGATGTCTGTAGGAGGGGCGTGAACGCCCTGCAGTTGGAGCACGTAAGTACCTCCTACTGCTTTCTTTTCTGTCTTTCATTTTGGGCAAATATCATAAGGAATGATCCTTTGTCTTATCATCATCTAGAACTGGATTATCGGAATAACACTTTTCCTTGTTTTAGAACTGATAATAGGAATGGCCCTTTCATTTCTTTGTTTTGGTGGGTTCCGAGGCGTTGGGTTGACTACCCGGACGCACCAGCTTTCGTGGCTGAGGTCCTACATCCTAGGAGCTCGAGTCGGATGTTGCTCAGGACGCCAATGGGACTCGTGTGGTACATGGGCGAGCGTTTGACTCGGCAGTGCTCTCGTGATGCTTTCACGGTCTCCATCGATCCTCCAGGGTCGATGTTTATGGAGCCTTCTGACACTGAGAGAGAGGCTGACCTGGGTGGTGTGAGTGGGGATGCCTTTCTTCTTCATGGCGAGGATTACCCAAGGTTCGTTCGTCGGAGATTGGCGTATTGGCCGATCGTGGTATATATTGCTTGCTTCTTGTTGTATTGAATTTTGAGAAATGATAAATTACTTGTTGATGAACCATTTGATCTTTGCAGGAGATCGAGGTTGCGGGCGCCGAGCCCCCAGCTTACCTCGATGTGATCGAGTACACGGACGCGGCTCGCTCGACCTCAGTCTCAGGGCTTCATGAGTTCACCGCGACGGTGACCGATGCTGCCTTGGAGGAGTGGGAGCACCTCGTGAGGAGGGTGAGTCTCCAATCCATGACCATATTTGTTGCATACGAATGCATTTGTTTTAATTTTTATTTTATTTTAAATGCAGGTGGCACCGTCTTGGCACGTGGCATTGTGGAGGGTGGCCAATCGGTTGCGGGCTACAGCCGTTGAGGCAGTCGTAGGTGGTAGGGACCGACAGGTAGGAATCTATCATTCCCTTTTCATTTATTGTTGCTGTTGTATTTCGAAATGAAATAACTGACTGAAATGAGGCATTTCTTTCGCAGAGAGCCTTGGAGCGTGAGCTGATAGAGTCTCGGGAGAAGACAAATGTAATACTCCGTATTCCCGAGTGTTGGGGACTCGGCCGAGTAGGGCTTACGCGACCGAGTACATCTGGTACTCGGCCGAGTGAAGTCTACTCAACCGAGTGACTTTGGCGGATGTCTTTTGTTTGGTTCTGATCTTGTGCACTCGACCGAGTGACTTTGGCACTCGACCGAGTGAGCCTTACTCGATCGAGTGACTTTGTTACTCGATCGAGTAAGACGGTTTTTCCGAATTAGATCGCACGATTAATTAAGGGTTTAAGAGGAGAAATTTAGCTCATAATTCATTTTACGCTTTCTAATCTAAAAACCTAAACTCTTAAACTCTCTTAAAACCCTCTTGGAACCTTTGATTGTTCGTGCCGGATCGCTCTGTCCTTTGCCTTGATCGATTCTTGTGGTAAGTATTCATGTTATTGCTTTGATTGTGATTATATTGATAGTCTAATTTGATTTGGGGGAAAGGGAATGAATTTGTATTTATTATGTTAATGTTAATTGCTTTAGGAGGGGACTTCGTTGAGGAATGCTTCTAATCCCTAGAGATTTGTGTGGATCTTGATAAGGTAGGATTTTCCTACTCAGTAATTATTGTTGTTAATTGATGCTATGAGTATATGTTATTGATTGTGATTGATGATGGAGATGTTGGTGTCGGGTTTGGGGAGTTGTTGTCGATCTCATTGGTTACTATGGTTACTTGTGATTGTGATCATGTTGGGAGACAGGCACGCCCCGAGTTCGCCCCCATGGTTATCCCGCCACGTGGACATGGATGGGATCACCTATATATGAGTCTAGCTTAGGGGATGGTGAGCAGGTGATCGCAGGTAATCCTTAGAGCATGACAGGGACATGGATGAGATCACCTATGAGTCTAGCTTCCTCATTTTTGGAGGCTTGAGTAGTTATTAAACATTCTTTAATATTCATTTTTACTGATTGGATTTGGTCGGATGGTATGCCATCCGTTTGGAATATGTATTCACAGTTAAACTTTAATTAATAAAGTATTGCTTCATTTTTTGCTTGTTATGATGTTCACTACCTCGGGCAACCGAGATGGTAGCATTCATGTGTACTAATGGGGGTCTTGTAAGGCACTTTTGTGTATGGGGGTGTTACAAAATGGTATCAGAGCGATCAATTTTGGAACCTTAGCCAATGAACTTAATGAACTAGGTGTGACTAATAAAATGAACCCGGGTAGGAGTCATCGGGAGCTACCGGAAATATTGGGGAGACGTCCTGAAATCGCACTTTTGCCCTTATGACTCGTACTTGGTCACTTGGGAAGTTCAGGGCGTATATTTGCATTTGTAGTGGTTACTAAGTTGTTGATGTGATGATATGAAATATGAAGGATGATGATAATGAATGTGATGTTATTATCATATGTGCATAGCATGGAGTTGGTATGGATGGTGTAGCATGTGATCATATGTGAAATGTGGAATATGATGTGAAGTCAAGATAGATATGAATTAGAAGTGGAGTACTAATGGTATTATGTCATATATGTGTAGCATGAAATGTGTTTGAACCAATATGAGTCATGGAAGACTGTGTTTATCATTAACAAGCATATATATATGAGTTACGTGTGATTATGTGAGCATGTACGAGATGCATTTGAACTGAACGAATGTGATTTAAGCATGAGAAAGTTATGTGGAGTAATTGGAATGAATGGGGTATGATTTTGAGTTAATACATATTGATATGTTGAGATGATGATGACATGAAAAATATTTTGAACTATGTTCTTTTATGTGATATGAGGTATGTAGAAGGCTTGTAATTTGGTTTGGTATCAAAAATTTGAATTATATGAAGTTCGATTTTGAAATGTTTGTCTTTAAACTGTCTTAACTTGAGTTCTCAAAATGATATTGAGATAATTCCAAGTGGAGGTGTTAGCTTGTTCTGTTACGGTTCTAACGGTAGGTCATGAGCCGAAATTTGACTTAGAATTGAGGGCGACATGCCCATTTTACGAAAACTGGTCAGTGCTGAGAAATTTGTCGCACTCGACCGAGTGCACTTTGCATTCGATCGAGTGTCTTAAATTTTGACTTCTGGATGGTTACAGGGGTGTATACTCGATCGAGTACACTGTGTACTCGACAGAGTGCGTCGTACTCGGCCGAGTAGAGTGTGTACTCGACCGAGTGTCTTGTATTCGACCGCGTGTGTTGTATTCGACCGAGTGACACTGGGTGAAGTGTGAAATAATTTTGTCCACGTATTGTTGTGTTAAGTTATGTACTAAGTTATTTCTTATTTTGAATATGTGTAAGGAAGTGTCGTCTTTGGAAGTGAGTTTCACGGATTCTATAATCGAACAATGTTCCCTGTGATTGTATTGTGTTGTGAGAAAGAGAGAAAATCGGTGTTGTGATATGAGATGTGTAATAATGTTGAATATTGAGTAGTATATAGAGGCGTGTGTGTTTATATGATCAAATGATAATGTGGGAATGGTAATGTATGAATTGAGGATTTAGAAAAGAGATATATGAATAGTTATAAATGGGAATATGAGTAAAATATAGAGGGAAATAAGAATGTATAAGTTGATTATAGAAATATGCGGTGAAGCGCGATATAGGGGATAAAATGATGATGGCACCTAGAGAGATTAGTTTCCTTAATGTGTAAGTTAGACTTGGATGTGATTGATTCGATGAACATTCGGGTTACTAAGAGACGATTGTGGCGATAAAATACATTTGGAAAGTAGGATATAAGGTACGCATGGTTTGAGGTATGCTAAGGAGGTATAATAATATATGATGCGTATTGTTGTTTGTTGGAGCTTATTAGTAGCGAATAAAGGATAATAGTATGATAAGAGAAATTATAATTTTATGTGATTAGAAGATTGTAGCGGCTTGTTGTTATGTTTGGGATCTTGAGGTAATAAGAAGGTAGTCGCGTTATTGAAGGACTAAATAGTGAGAGCGAACCTTTGGGATAATGAGTAATTGTGATTGGTTTGAATTGGAAGAAATATATGTGGCAAATTGGTAAAGCAAAGTTTAGTTAAAGCAATAGAAAAGTGTAAATGAAATAATAATTATGAGTTCGTGAAATTATTGCAGTGGGAACCTTTGAGTTCGTATAGGGCAAGCTAGGAGAAAGTATTTAGAGGAACATATTTTGGGGTAAGTGTTAGAGATGCAAATGATATAGTTTTGTAAGAATAGTAAGGGTAGGTAATAGTATTTTCATATGAGATCTATGTGATTTTGGAATAGAAGAATATGACATATATTAGTGGAGAATCGTTGGTGGGCAATTGTCGGATGGTAATCAAATAGAGTGTGTAAAAAATTTGGTGGAATCGTTTTTGGCTTTGGAAGTAATATAGGTAGTGATTTGTGTGAGATTTATGTTTATTTGGTTGGTATAGTTTCTTATTATGTGTAATAGCATCATTCGTATGATGGTGTGTTATGTCGGTCATATGGTGAAGCGAGTTCTCGTGAGTTAGTTAGAGTATCGAGTTATGAGAGCTTGCAGTGTTTATGTGTTGGTCATATGTATATAGGTAATTTCAATGTTATCGTTTCGTTAGTTGTTGTCTCGTGAGTTAAGAGTAGGGTTTAGTCGGTGAAGGAGTATTAATCGTCGTTTGGGGTTCCTTGGTCATTCGGATTTTGGTTGAGAGATTTAGTTGTTGGGGGTGTTTTCACATGTGACTTTGGATGTGTTGACTTGGTGGGTATAAAGTGGTTGCAAAATTTGATTGTGGTGTGCTTGAGATAGTAAGTAGTTTATTACCATTTAGAGGGATTATAGGGATATGATGTTAGAGTGTACCATGTTTGAGTGAATGGATTTGTTGGCAATGAGGATCAATATTAGAATCTGGGGTGGATGGGAATTTTAGGTTGAGTGTTATGTGCTTGAGATAGGGCGAGAATTTAGAAGGATGTTATGAGTAATCGTGTTAAATGATTGATCTCATATTTCGTGTTGAGGATCTCGGGTGGATTCTAGGTGATGTGAGGAATAAATGGTGTTTGTGATTGTGGTAAATTTGGCAATGTGGTGTTAGGGTAATAAGCGATTTTCAGTAAGACGGAATGATGACACTGAAGGAAGTAGATAAGAGTTTGATAATGAATGGGTTAAGAGTATGTAGTATCATTTTGGGAAGATTAAGTCGTCGCATAGCGATTGTTTTATTTTGTGGAATATATAGAGGGAACAGTGGTTGGGTGGTAAGTTAAGTGAATTGTTGATGAGTATGTTGTTGAGGCATTATTATAGACTTGGATATTAAGTTGTGGTATTTTTTATTTGGTAGATTGGGGTATTAGTTAAGCGAACTTCGAGGACGAAGTTCTTTTAAGGGAGGTAGAATTGTAGCATCGCATGTTGATAGCATAAGAAAGGGCGGGAAGTTTGAACCTATTAATGTGGGTATGGTGGCGATGAGTTAGTTTTGATGATGTATGTGTGTTAGTGTTGGAATATTATGAGGTGAAATGATATGTGTGCTATAATTGTGCGGGCTATTTAATGATATTGTTGGGACTTTGGGATTTTAGTAAAGGAATTTGACAATGTTAGCTCGAATGTCTTGTGACAGTATCTCAGTTTGGTAAGGGTCAATGTATGTATTGTTGGAACCTTGGGTAATGTAGTATCGAATTGTGACGATCTTGAGGGTACCATTGGTATGAAATAGTGCTAGTGTTGGCTTGATTGCTAATTTCTTTGTTGGTAATGAAGGTGTGAACTTTGAGGACGGAGTTCATTTTTAAGGAGGGAAGAATTTAATAATCCGTATTAATTTTGTAAGACTTTAATTTATTATTGGTCTTAGTTATGTTTTGGAGACTTTTAAGCAACGTCATCATCATACGTAAGCAAAGTCATCATCATGTATAATTAATATCATCATCATATATAAACACATCGTCATCAAATGCAAACACACTCTCACGGTAAATGACAAGCACTAGCATCTGTACTTTGCAAGGATGACCACCAAGTCCACGGGATAAACATTTCCCTGAACCGTATACGATAAATGTTTCGTATACTAAAAACGTTAATCCTCCCGGTAGGACGACAAAAAAACGAAAAACCTGGTCTAAACGATTCTCGAGATAAACCCTCTCGATTCGAAATGCGATAAACCTCGCATCCAAGACTCGACCCTCCGGCTAAGGCCACACGAAAGCGAGTAACCTCGAATTCGGCTAAACTCGCACGAAAGAGGCGGAAAGAGCACAAGTATCATCGTCCGGCTAAACCCGCACGGTAGATGAGGTCAAGAATAAACAAGCGAGTACGCTACATGCAATGACACCACCTCGTAAGGATATAGCATTTGACGGCCGGGTTGATCAACGCTAAGCGTTCACCTCCCAACAATGTCGTCATATCCCCACTAACAACAATGTAATGTACCTCTATCGCTCCGACATAAAGACTAACAAGTATGAGGGTGCAAATGGGGAATGAGATTTCAATATCATCCAACAAACAAGACTCAAAGGACTACTCAAGATATACATGACTCAAATGAGCTAAACATCCAAAACCGTCACTAAACATGTGAATAAAGCATAAGATAAATGTTTCAATGATAAACAAGTGTCAATACATGTTACATAAGCATTAGACCAAGGTACAGAAGCATTAAAGCCCATCTCAAAACAACATGTTTGGAAACCATAAAAAATAAGGGTCAATTTTAAACGGCCATAAGTATAGTTTTAGACATGAAAATGTATAAATTCTAAGTGGAGGTGATAGTTTATCCTCTTACGATTCCAACGGTAGGTCACACGCCCAAAACAAACAAGTAACAAAGAAGATAGGGAAATTCTTTGGTGTACCCCCGAGTTTTTTGATTTTCTATATTGTACCCTTACATTTTTTATTAACTTCTATAGTATACCCCTGAACTCCATAAATTAGTTTATACAATGACCTTATTGATTGTCATTGCTAAGTTAGTTTCTTAGTTGACCTATTAAACGGTCTTTTTACTGCTCCAATTACTCGACAACCTACTCAATTACTTACTAGTTCGCTGAATTATTCACTAACCCACCAAATAGTATATAAATCTAACTAATAATTCATGAATTCTCCATTATCATTTCACGATTCATAACGATGGCTTTTAATAATAGTTTGTGTTTATTAAATGCAATTTGTGATGCATCTTATAGAGGATGGAGATAGGACATTAATGAGTCGGAACAAAGGTCGAACCACGTTTGTTTGTAAGCGATAAAATTAATGCGTAGTTGAAAAAGGTCATCATGGAGAAATAAGTAAGAAATCAGGGGTACAACGTAGATTATAAAATAACGAGGGGTACAACATAGAAAACCGAAAAACTCAGGGGTACACCGTAGAATATCCCAAGAAGATATGACCATTTTACGAAAAGGTGTCGGTGCAGGAAAATTTCACCCGCCTGGGTAAAATTTGGCCCGCGCAGGTAAAATTGCTTCCGCCCGTTTACCCGCCGACTCCCAGACCAATTTTAAGCCATTCAGGACAACTTTTGTACCGGGCGAAATTTTGTTCGGTTGGGTGAAATTTCACCCGGCCGAGTGAAATTTCACCCGGCGGTATCACACGCGCTATGAACATGAATCTTCATCCATTTCGTTGGATTTGAAGATGAATGTTCAAACTCCAAACTCAATATACAAGATCATACCTCCAACAAGCAATGAACATGAATTTTCAATTTTCAAAGTACTAAAACTTAAGAAAAAGAAGTATATTAGGCCATTTTATTGGTGAAATTGTTTACTTTTCATTTTCAAAAAACATCGATAACACATAACTAATAGTATAACATTTTCCAATACATTTTTAGTTCTTGTAAAATAATCTAAAATGACTAATATTATGGAACTGCGGGGTATAGGTAATCAAATTTTTTGTTAAAAAAAAGGTGTAGTAGTTAACATAAATGACATCACCAAACTTGGAAGCACCACACATGGTGTGTACCCCATTTCCAACAACTTGGTATGCGAAACTATATGCCTTACCATACTCGTGCATTGCGCGTGGAACTTGTTGACCCATTTATTCCTCCGTCTTTATCTTTATTACTTGAACGATTAGCGCTTGGACGGATTATCATCTCACAAACTGAGTACACATACAAACATACAATGACTGATTAGCTTTCACAAAGGGGTCGTTTGGTTCGCAAGGGGGAATTGCAGTTCCAAGGAAGTAATAATTCACATGATTTGCAATTCACATGAAATGGAGGAAGATTGTTTGGTTGTGATATAGGAAGTGAATTCCATAGGAATTCTCACTTACCTAGGGGGACCTAGGTAAGCAACTTCCTCCATTAGGGAGGAATTAGAGTTCCTATGGAACTTCAATTCATGTGATTTTGGGTAAACAAACAACCCACTTATTTTGCAAATCACATGAATTGCAATTCATGTGCTATAGAAGCGGTAACCAAACGACCCCTAAATCTCAATTAAAACTCCTCACACACCATATTTATTAGAGTACTTTATTACTATGATTAATCCAATACTTTTATACATATATTTCATATATATACATACCGTTTCCACAACGTATTTATTAATGTCATTAAATGAACTACATATATATGGTATATTACTTTGTGTAAAATTATTACTCCTTATATATGTCTAACGGAGTTATAAACTATTTATATGAGCTAACTAATAACCAATATTAAGTACTTACTTATGTAAAACGTAAAACTCGTACTCCGTATGAATTAATAAGTTTTGAATTGGTGTTAGAGTTCGCTTTTGTACGACAAGAAGAGAATTTCCTTGAAGTTGTATTATACTTAAATGGTGTTTAATACTCCGTATTAGACCATGTACATTTGCCCAATTTATACAAGGAAAATAGTCAAATACAATAAAGCCAAATTATAGAAAAGGAGAATCCAAGTAAAAGCTTTTATTCCCACCATATTGAATATAGAATCTATTTGATGGTTGGCATTGCGTCAAAATTTGATCTAAAGCTTACGTTAAAGCATCTGATTCAATCTGAGATGGATTTTCCTGATTTCAATTTCCCATGCATGATCATTTTGCGGCATTGTAAATGCAATATTGTTAACTATTTACTCCTCCTTATGTTAGATTTGACTAAATGTTTCTATTATCATGCAATGTCAAGTTACTTTATGTTTCCCAAGTTTCAACTTCTTAAATTGTGAAGCTACTCGTTCACATTGGTAAATGCTATGAATTCAATGTATTCTAATAATGTTGGGTAATGTTTTTGAAATGTAAAGCTAGTCATATTTTTCTTAGGGTGTCTCAGTCAATTGTTGTTCTTTTTATATTTAAAAGTGAGTAATTTGATCACCCAATGAGATTATTGTCCACTTATCATCCACTAAGTTAAATCACAAATGGTCCCTACTTTTTTCTTGGTCTTTATGCCAAAATAAAAGGACAACAATTCACCGAGACGGAGGGAGTATTACCCGAGTAATAATGTTGGAGTAAAGAGTATTCCTTAAATCTAGCTAAAACTCTCTTATCCTATTTTTATTTTTGTCATGGGTCTCACTACCGTTAATTTTGTAACACATCGTCCTTTTAGGGGTCGTTTGGTTGCCATGGGGGAATATAAATTCACATGAACTTCAATATCACATGAAATAGAAATTCATGTGAATTAGCTAAAAGTTATTTGGTTTACATATGGGAAATAAGTTCATGTGGGAATTGATGTGGGAATTACCACTTACCTAGGGGGGCTAGGTAAGTGACTTCCTACATAATAGAGGAACTTAATTACCATAGGAATTTCCACTTCCCATGATTTTGGCAACCAAACAAGTGCAAAATATTGTAATTCATGGGATTTTCAAATTCCCATGAATTGAAAGGGCAACCAAACAAATGTTTGATACTTATGTATCAAATGAAGAGATCAGAAAATGGGGCATAAGATGGACACGGAAATGAAAACAAAGGAACCGGTCTCTCTAAGGGTAACTTATTTTGACTACACTTAACTAGTGAAACATTCAATTTAAATAGTACAAAAGCATAGTTTTAACCGGTTATTATCTATTAATCTAGTTAATCAGGCTCTTAATGTAGCTACTACTCCATATTTGATAATATACAATTTGATTTTATACGAGAAATTGATTTAAATTCGTTTTCATTATTTAAGCTAAATTATTATTTAAGCCACTGCTCCAATATAAACACACACCAAGCTAATAATTTAGCTTAAATAATAAAAACGGATTTTCTTTTTAATATATTTGTATTTTTGCGAATTTTATGTGGTAGTTGGTACCCCATCACTTTGAAACATACGTATGTGGTATTCCTAACTTTTATCATTAAGTCATCGACTCATCGTTGTACCCTTTTACTTTTATTTCGTTTAAATAATAATTGCTTCGTTATGTAATACCTTATTTTTCAGCAATGACAATTATGAACCACCTAACCCCTTTTTCGTCATTCCATATTAACACTGTTGCACGCTCCTTGCACCACCACCCATGATCTTAGCTGGCACCACCATGACACTTGTTACGGTACCAGTAAGTTTTGCGTAGTTTCATCACAAAAACTACAAACGTTTCCTACCCCCGTCATTTCACTACCTTGACCAATAATCGATGTGTTTTTTGACAACTGCTATCTTTAATACTTCATTTTTTACCAATTGCTAAACGCTACCTAAATGCTTGCTTTAAGAACGTTTTAGTACCAATTCATTTAATAATTTAAACTGAAATAATCTCAGCCATTAATTTCACATCCTAATCTTAAGTTGTTATTTATTTTCCAAATTTCCCCTCACCATCAACCTTCTAACATCTAACATCTAACTCATACTTTATTATTCTTTCATGATACTTGATTGAATTCATCATCCTTTTCAGCCATAATTTTCTCTCTCATTCAATTTTGTTCAGGTATAAAACTTCATACCATTAATCTTGCTTCTACATTTCTTTTAACTCTTCTAGTCTTTCCTTATTTGTTTCCGATTAAAGTTTCTCCCCTTTTTTTTTGGTCAACAATTCTGGGTTTTTGGGAATTCACATCAATGAGAAAATGGGGTTTTATGAAAGAAATTGCAAAGTAATAATTTTGAGTTGCACATTTGCAGGAGCAGAACAACAAGTTCAAGAAAATTAATGTGATGTGATTGTTTTCAATAGGGAGGACAATAGAGAGGGGAGCAATCAACTATATACATGACCATTCATCACTTCCCCCCTCTCCCCTCTATCAACCATTTTCTAACACCACTATTTCCTCCACGCCCTCCATTTTCTCCCTTTCAATTACTCTCACAATAACTTTATTATGTACAACATCACCACTACAATATAAAACCAGAACAAGAACAAGAAAAGCACAAACTTTAGAAATAAATCAAGAAATAGTTAACCCAAAACCCCCAAATTTTTGAAACTAAAAAAACTTGAAGGTTTATCAAATTTAGTAGACTTAAAATACCACATTGGCTTAATGTTTGCATCCTCACTTATACATGTATACATTATATGATGCGACAATAGGCTTCAAAACAACAATCTATCATCTTATATATTTACCAGTTGATAAAAGGGAGAAAACCTTAATTTTGGAAGAAATTAGGGTTTTAGATGACAAATTTTGTACAATAACTTATATTAATTTCAGATTATAAGAGTAAGTATTCTAATCTGGGTAGTTAGGGTTATAGATGAAGGATATTGTGAGAAAATAAAGAGAGAGGTAAAATGTGTTTGTTGTTTGGGTAATGTAAGAACAAATGAGAGTAAAAGTGAGGGCATTTTTGTCTAAGAATACATTATTTGGAGGATAAGGGGTTATTAGTACTAAAAAGTTCATGAAGCATTTAGGTAGCAGTTGATAAAAAATGAACTATTATAGATAGCAGTTGTCAAAAAATACTTATTTTTATTTCCACTCTTGGAAATACCACCCCACACAAATCGTCGTCACACCTTGCCACCTCCTCGATAAACCCAACACAATTTGTGTCGCTTCTTGCACAATCCAGTATCTCCCATTAAGTTATGAGGAGTCGCTCAGAAGTAGACAATGGAGTAACCAAAGCTCAAAAAGTGAAAGGGATAAGTAGTAAAGACGGGAGAAGGTGGATGTTGGTGGGGCTATGGTGGCTATGTGTCAGGTTATGTTGTTTGTTGTGACCTAATGTTAAGTTAGTTATGCATGTATTAGAGGTTAATAATTGAAAGGTTCAATAAGCAGTCATGTCATCAATTAACTTGACGGAAAACAACTTTAGGATTAAGGCGTTGGTTAATGATGAAAGTTAAATATACCACGTACTTTTCGAAAAGTGAAGAGATATCAGGTAAAAATCTCAAAAATACTAAAACATTTCTGATAATAAACATTTAGATATGTAGACTAGGAAAAATCTTCATCATAAATTGGTAACTACTTGATTGACTTAACCTATTATAACACATAATTGGTCTCATTGAAGATGAGACATCTCTGTATTCAATGAAGACGGGTCAGATCTTCTCTCATAAGTAGGGGTGTTCAAAAAGTGGGCTGAACCGGCAAACTGGACCGACCCAGACCGGCCCGATTCAGACCGGATACATACCGGTCCGGTCTTTGGGTTCCAAAAAATATGGTGGCCGGTCTCCAGTCCGGTCCACACTAAAAAAATTTAAATTTTCCAAAGTATAACCGGTCTGATCCAAACCCGAAAAAAACCGGAGAATTTATGCATTAAACATAAAACATAAAACATAATCTCTCACCAAACAATAATGAAATTAAAGTGGCCAAAAGAAAAACACATGGAAAGAACTATTTAAAATACATAAACTTTTCCAAAAAAAGGAACAATAAGATTAAACTTAATTGCTTATTGATGATGTAATCAAACAATTCAATCCCCCACCACCCTCAATCATTCCCACAATATAAAACCCCCCTTCACCTCCCTATTTAACTTCCTCCTCCTTCACCACTCCTCAAAATTCATCAAATCTCACAAAAATAAAAATTAAACAAAAATACTGACAATAATATTCATTACATTGAAAAAAAACACCAAATTAATTAAATAATTTAATAACAATAAAAAGAAAAGAAAAGATGCAAGGAGTAGAACATCAAGTGAGACTTGAGCTATCGACGTCAGCAAACACATCCCCGCTGGCGATCGACGTGGCAGAATCAACGGAGGTGAGAATCCAAAGGTTAATATCAGAGAATCCAGCGGTGATTTTCAGCCGTTCATCTTGTTGCATGTGCCACGTGATGAAGAATCTCCTCCACACGATTGGGGTTCATCCAACTGTGATTGAGGTTGACGAAGATGAGATCACCGCCATCCCTGACAGCTCCCCCGATAATTCCGGCGAAACTCCGGCGTTGTTTGTCGGTGGGACACGTGTCGGTGGTTTAGAGAGCCTCGTCGGACTTCACCTTAGTAACCGTCTTGTTCCTTTGCTTGTTGATGCTGGTGCTCTTTCTGTTCCCGTATGGGTATAATTATCATTCCTGCTAAGGGTATCTTGATCATGCTACCGTACCTTGAATAGATCCAACTAGTTTAATTAATACGAAGTACTCTATTAGTATGGTTGGTCTTGTCGATGCTGAATCGAATGCATGTATGCAGTCTTATCCTATGATATTTAGTAATTTAATTATTACTAAGAGTAGTAATGATCATAATTAATAACTAGGGTACCGGTGTTATTAGTATTTTGATTATATTGTGTTGTTGTATTGAGTCATTTTTAAGGTAATTTGGGATATAGGGTTGTAATAATTTGAAAAAATGAGAAATGTAAGTTTGTGGGAAAATATCATCTAAGTGTATGTGTATATAGCTAATTAATTAAGTGAATTAGTGAAAAGACAAGTGTGCATTGATTAGATGACTTTTGTGGTGGCTGTAATTTGTGTTCCAAGTGTATGAATTATAGTATCTTTGTGTGCGTCATATTTTATGTGATTCTTCCAATTATTGGAGTATTTTTGTAAAACCGTCTTAAAATTATCTTCATTTATTCTTTATTATGTGTAGAAATAAGATAAAAATGCACCCTCAAACAAGTTACAATGGTGATAAAAATTCAATTCTACAAGAGATTGTTCATGGTACATGTCTCAATATCAAGTAAAGATACCAATATATCGGTTTACTAAGGATGATCTTAAACTAAACGTAAAGAAGCAAATGAATCGGACAAGTGTAACTACAAGAGAGAGTGGTGACTTGAACATAGCGTGAATCTGAATCTCCTGAAATGGAAGAGAGGGAGAATAATGGAAGGAGTTGGGTGCAGAGAGAGTGGAAGTCGTATTTTGTTGGTATACTAGAAGTAGTAGAGTCCCAAAATTATTGGACTTTGTCCTTTAGCGTAAATGTATGCAAGTCACACAATACGTCATTAATGTGGAATATGCTTATATGCCACCTAATGTCCCAACGTTATTTTCGGTTGTACTCTTACTACTAAACATCATACGTCATTTGGATCAACGAACGCCATAACTCCTACATAAGGTTAGGATAGGCATGATGCATGAACCATGTGTTAAATAGATGGACCAAATTTTTTTGGATCTAAATACAATGAGTCATAGATAATGTGGATCCATATTAAGATATGTCAACAAGTCTTACTTGCGATGAGGCGACCCATTGCAAGCTTGTAACAAGTCAATTCAAACTCCCATCACAAAGAGCAAGTGGGGGGCTCCATTTGCCCCCTCACTTGCTCTTTCTAAGGTAAGCTTGACCCGTCGCCAACTTACGACAGGTCGCCCCGTCACAAACGAGAATTTGTGAAGATATGTCTACCAATATTTGAATTCTGTGCGAGTTATTTTGATTTTATCCTGACGTTATTGGCGACATAAAAACGGGTTAATATAAACTACATATACATTATTTTATATGTATGAACTAACAAATGTTAACTAATTTTAATTATGTAACGTTTCATGACTAAATAAGGGAGTGTGAATGTTATTTAACTAGCATAAATGAGTCAACTGAAATTATATTCGTTAAATATATATTACCACATTTCATATATATATATATATATATATATATATATATATATATATATATATAGGATAATTAAGCTTTAATTAAGGTAACGACTTGAAAACTGAAAACTAAGGTTCAGTTGAATTAGTTTAAAAACTCTTATCAATTGAATGAACGTTAATGTCTAAATCACATCTTTACATTTGATAATAACTTTAAATTAATAACTTGATATATGTACTCCATCTATTTCAACCATTCGTTTAAATTTTGATTAACATACCTTTGAAACTTCTTATAATAAACTTAGGATGGAGTATATTTTTCGAAATATGAAAATCTTAAATTACAAGTCTAAGGATGAATTGCAAAGGGTGACCTAAATTGTTGAGCTTATTGATGTAAAGGTAATTTCCTATCTAGGAAAAAGGATGATGGGATAGAAGAGGTTGATAATGTCCTTAACCCTACACTCCATTTTCTTTTGATATATAAAAACATCTTAGTGGTTGCAATAAAAGACACTCATCATAAAAACAATCCCATTGACAACCACCACAGTTCAACCCACCACATACATTTAGGAGTGCGTATCTCCCTAAACTATTTTGTATGCTTATTTACAATAACTTACCATGTCATGCAAGGCCACCCAATTAGCCTTGTGCCCCCACTTTAGAATCTTTCTAATGGAAAAGTGCCTATGTTTGAATCTTTACTAAACGAATCTTCTCAAATCAAATGTTAATTATTACTCGGATGAATGAAACAACCCAAATTTAATACGGGTTTAGTTTATAAACATAAAATATATACTCTCTCCATTTTAATTCTATTGTCTTCTTTAATGATTTTATTAAATTTATTGTCTACAAAGTACTTTCTAATTTGAGTAAGAAAATGAGTGGATTTTCAGTATCATGCCATTTTCCATAACTATTTCTTTCCAACATAGAATATAGTACAATCAAATTGAAATGGAGGGAATACTATTTATATAGAAATGAATTAAAGTAGTAAAGACAATGTTAGTAAATAAATCAATTTAACCAAAACCAATAGTTACGAAATAAACAGTATATTTTAAATTTGTTTTACTTCATTTTCGAGTGAAAAAAAAATAGCGGAAGTATCACACAAAATATTTGCATTCTCACTCAAATTTGTCTTTTTCTTTCTTGGAGTCACTAGCCTCCTTTCACCATCTCCCTCAACCACTATGATCAATATTCATAAAATTTATAAAAAGTCAATATAGTTATTTTTTTGTTAATAGGTCAATTAGAGTAATAGACTCTTAACGTTGTCTAAAAAGCAACTCGAATGTTTTCTTAATTCCATAGGTTAGCTCAAGCTTTAACTCCTATTTCGTCACCCAAGTCCAATATAGTACAAAAGGGTGAAGTAATGAGATCATTAGATACTTTTGTCTTCTTGGTTTGTTGTAAATTATGTAATTATGTTCCCACCCTCCACTTGGATGCTCCTTTTCCGATCGTAGTTAACTTGTTATTGTGGTCTTCTAGAGATTTAGACGGGTCTTAGTCTTACGCTTCGACACTTGTCGTGCAAAATCACTTTTGTGTTGGGGAAAAATGCTCTCATCTCACGACTAATTAAATGGTAGTACTTTCTCCGTTTATAATTCACAAATTCTTATTGAAGACGGACACTATTTTATAAGAGAATAAGAGTTTGATGAAAAGCTTGAATTATATTGACAATGGTACAACCTATTTATAATACAAGCAACCTATAGTATGGAAATACAACCTATAGTATGGAAATACAACCTATAAGAATATAGAAACAAATACAAAAGATATGAGAATAATTACAAAATGGAGACTAAGTAAATAATATATAATTACAAATAATAATATAATTGCAAGAGTTAAGAGGAAGATATTAGTTTTCCTTAATACGCCCCTTCAAGTTGGACGATTCATAGGATAGACCAATCTTGGATAATAACGAATCAAATCGAGGACGAGGAAGAGGCTTTGTAAGGATATAAGCCAATTGATCATCAGAAGAATGAACATGCTGAACACAAAGTAACTTATCATGATCCTGCTCCCGAACAAAATTAAATGAGAGTGCAACATGTTTCATTCGAGAGTGAAAGACCGGGTTTTCTGAATGATGTGTCGCCACAACATTATCACAATAAATGACCGGAGTAGAGGAATAACATGGGACCGAGAGTTCAATGAGCAAGGAACGAAGCCATAGTAGTTCAGCCATAACCCGTAACATCATCGATAGCTTTGAATTCAGCTTCAGTAGAAGAGCGGGCCAACGTGTGTTGTTCCCGCGAAACCCAAGAAATGGGGTTGGAGCCAAGATAAATGATGTACCCAGTAGTAGAAATGTAGTCGTCCTTATCACCCGCCCAATCGGCATCGCAAAATGCATGGAGGGTGAGAGGATTATTATTGCGCAACTGACGACCCAAACCAAGGGACCCCTTAAGTTATCGTAACAACCGCTTTAAAGCGAGCCAGTCACACTCCTTAAGGGCATGAAGAAACTGTGATAACTTGTTGACAGTAAAGGCTATATCTAACGGGTTAGGGAGAGATATTGGAGGGAGCCAAGTATGGTGCAATAGTCATAGTGGGGGGGAATGGTGGTACCGTCTAATTTGGTGAGGGGCGAGTAAGGGACAAGGGTTGTATAGGTAGGCTTACAGTCAAGGAAATTATGACGGGTAAGAATGTCGGAGACTATAATGTCATTGACATAAACGAGCAAATAGAGGGAATGAGTAGGCAGGGTGATAAAGAATAGAGAAAGATCCGAAATAGAGTTGGTGAACCCAAAGGATATGAGAATAGAGCGGAGTTCATTGAACCACGCCCTAGGGGATTGTTTGAGGCCATAAATGGCCTTTCTTAATTTGCAGACGAAGGTGGGAGAGGAAAGATTAATAAATCCCGGTGGTTGAGACATGTAGACGGTATCGGAGAGAGACCCTTGAAGGAACGCATTGTTTACATCGAGATGTCTACGAGGCCAATTGTAGCAAAGGGAGAGAGACAGGAGGAAACAGACGGTAAGGGGTTTGACGACGGGGCTATAGGTGGTTGTGTAATCGATCCTGGGGCGTTGGAGAAAGCCTTTAGCGACAAGTCTAGATTTGAACTTGTCGATGGTATTGCCAGGGTTATATTTGACCCGGAACACCCATTTGCACCCAATTGTATTAGAGGAGGTTTTGGGGGGAACTAGGGACCACGTTTGATTGTTGGTGAGGGCAGTGAATTCGGCCTCCATGGCAGCACGCCATCGAGGGTCGAGTAACGCTTGTTTGACAGTGGTAGGGAGAAGGGTAGGAGAGTTAAGTGAGGCAGTTTTAGCATATTTGGGATTTGATTGGACAATATTGTTGGATAGACGAGTAATTACACGGCGAGGAGGGAGATTTAAGCGAGATGAAAACAGGTTCAGGGGAGAAGGAAGAAGTGACAGAAGCAAGGCCATCAGTGCCGACACAGACCGTGTCAGTAGTGGTGGGGCTGGCATGGGTAGAAACAGAGGCAGCAGTGGTCGTGGTTGATGAAGGTTGTTCAGGAGTGCTGGCAGGAACATGGGTAGAAACAGGGGCACTAGTCTGGAGGATATGGATGGTCAAGGTGCACCATTCAGAAGAGGAGAGATAAGAGTGGGATATCGACTTAGTAAGGGTGGGGTAAGAAAATGTGTTCAATGAATTTGACATGCCGAAATGTGTACAAGAGATTTGATATAGGATCTAGGCAATGGTAAGCACTTTGTGTTGGAGAGTAGCAAATGAAAATACAAGGGAGAGACCGAGTAGCGAGTTTGTGAGGGGTATATGGGCGAAACCACGGGTAGCAAAGACATCCGAACCTTCTTAATTTAGAATAATTAGGTTGTTAGTTGAAGAGACGAAGGAAGGGGAAGATATTGTTTAATTTAGGTGTAGGAATTCAATTAATAAGGTAAGTGGCGGTAGCGAAAGCGTGAGGCCAAAACGTATTGGGTAGATAGGCATGAGTAAGTAGAGCAAGGCCACTTTCAACAATATGATGGTGCCTCCGTTCGGCATAGCCATTTTGTTCCTAAGTGTAAGGAGGGGAAGTGAAGAGGGATATGCCATCTTGACCGAGAGTGGAAATAAGTTTAAGGTATTCTCCACCATTGTTGGAGAATACATGAATAATAGGGGTAGAGAATTATTTTTCAACGAGTGCTCGGAAGCGAACAAATGTAGCATGAGTGTCAGATTTTTTTCTAAGGGATAGAGCCAAGTGTATTTAGTGTAATGGTCCACAAAGATAACGTAATACTTAAAATTGTCATAGGATAAGAGGAGAGAGGTCCAAACATCGTAAAAGATTAATTGTAATGGTTTATTTATATTAAACGAAGAAGTAGAAAATGGGAGCTGTGAGTTTAAGTATTGTCACATGCATTACAATGAGATAAATTAGAACTTTTAAAGGGAAATTGAGCGATAGTGCTAATAAGACTAATAATTTTGAAGGAGGGGTAGCCAAGTCAATGATGGCAAACAAAGGGTCCATTATTCTTGGGTTCCTTAGGGAAGAATAGTTCCCGTCTTCATATCCTTAACATAACAAGAATCGGGTAACTGTAGATACCTCAATTCTACACCTTCCGCCAACCACCCAGTAATGATTGGGCCGCATGTTTGGTACGTGGAACGATTTATGACAGTTCATAAGTTTATCTTCAATTGATAGCTCAAACACTGGTGTCTACCCCTTGGTCTTCATCTACGCATCGGTATGGTCGTTTTGACAGTCATTAGAGTTCATTTAAAGTCCGGGTCGAAAACCGCTTCATTTTCTATAAACCGTTTTAAAACTCTGAGGCAGAACACACGGAAATATTTTGCATATTTTATTAATATTTCAAATTCTATCTTTTTTTTATAAAATATATCTCATATCTTATAAAAAGAAAGTATAGATCTACCACAATTCTTCTTCCGCGGTAGGAAACCTCGGGGGAACAGGTGCAGCATCTGCTGCGCCTCTTCGAAGAAATGCATCATCTGTTGCGCCTCTTTCCCAACTGTTTTCTCTGTTTTAGGAATATTTTCTAGATTTCTTTCCTAGTTTGAGTTATTCAAAAACTCTTATAATTTTTCGGCTATAAAAGGAGAGGTCTGTTCTCACTTTTAAGGCACGCGAGTGTTCCACCGCTTCTCTTCTCCCTCTTTACATTCTAGACCTTGCTCTAAGCTATCGACATCTACGTACTTGATCAATTGACCACGTAAGCTCATACCCTTCTGGATACCCGTCACGTTTTGGATTGACTGACCAATTGGACCAACTACACAACTAATCAACTTAATCAATCCTCTTACGAGGGCACTTTCTTTACATTCGAGTCGAGCTATCGGTAAAACGTGAACTTAGTTAATCTCGTATTTGTCAACATGTAAGTCTGAGGGTGTAAATCTCGTCTTTTATTCGTATTTTATTTTATCAATTCATGTAGGATTCAAGTCGGAATTATGTTAAAACCTTTTCAAAACTTCTTTTAATTAGTATTTCCTTTGTATAATAAGTCGTCTTTAAAACATAGTTTTTCATATTTAGATATTGTAATCCTTGACTTAGATCCCTAATAGCCAATATTAGTGGGTTTTAATCTTGTAATTTAATTAATTAAACCTCTTTAACTCAAGAACAGACGCAACGGGTGCTGCGCCTCTTCCAAAGGACGCACTTGCTGCTGCGCCTGTTCTGGGTTGGTTTCTGTCTCTGAACTTCTATTATCGTTTTGACATAGCTTTAATTATGTATTTAATCAACTATTAACCCTAATATCGCTGCTAATCTGTTCGTTTAGTTTTCTAATTCTTTCTTTTCCTTAAACCTTTGTTTTGGATATATTTCCGACGTAGATCATGTAATCAGTTTTAATTTCAGTTAGTCATTGTATTGTATGATTTTTTACCTTTCTTTCATATGTAATTAATTCTAATTCCAATTTTGACATAATTAAGTGCTAAATTACATGTTCACCGACATAGTCTAATTCACATGTTAGGATTAAAAATTTGGATGTTGCATTGCATTCATATAACCAATGACATATCAAATACGAACAACTTTCCTAATCATTAGTAGAGGCCGCTATTGAGGCGGGCGGGATTAGGTATTCGATTAAAGAACTTCATAATGTAAGTTTCTCAAACTCGATATTAGACATTTCTAATATCATTTTCATAATAGTTTACTCTTAAACTAAAAGGAACTTATGCATGCATAATAAAAGAATAAGAAGAAACAATTTCCTTACATTAATTATGAAGAAATGGGCACAATATTTGAACTCCTTTTAAATATTGTTCTTGAGCTAGTAATATAAGGATGATCTTCCAAGTTTCAAAGTAGAAACTCTCTAATTAGTAGCATCCAACACTACCCATAATCTCTAAAAAATAAAACACTAGTATAAATTGTAGTAACCCTTAAAATAAATCTAATAACTCTTATTACTACAATAGTAATTTTTATTAGAAATATGAACTCTAAGTTTTGGGAACTTCTGTAAGTTTAGTGAGAAGTTGGAGGAAATGTAGAGAGATAAGTGTTTTTGCATGAGTGAATCATATGAGATGGTGTGCACACAATAAGAAAGAAAAATCCTCTTGTTCTTGCATGTGGCATCCGGCCACACTCAAAATGGGGAAGGGTGGGTGCTTTTCTTTTGTTCTTAACAAAGCATTAGACTAGGTTATAGGCTTTAGGTTTGTCATTATATTGTCTAATCTTAATTAGAACAATAACAAGTACCTAAACACCTATCCTACCCACAATATCCGGTCACCCCAATATAACATGGGTGTCCATTTTATTTTATTTTTGTATTTTGTCATTTTTCACATATGTGACATGTGACATATATCATGTAATTTTGCTTATAAAAGTGCATTTAACCAATTTAAATGAAAATAAAATGGGTCATCTTATATTTGGTTAATATAATTTACAACAATTTGATATTATAATCAACCAATTTTGCTTATCTCAAATGTTTCATAAACATAATGCATTCTTAGTATTATAACAATTAAATTACTAAAATGAATCTTATTTAATCATATTACAGTAAGATATAATTCTCACTAACAATATAAACTTAATTCAATTTAAGGGATTAATTAATCTGCATCGGTATACAATTAATAAATGTACATGATTAGGGGATTGTCCTTTAGGTGTGGCCTCAAGGGATCAACTGATCACCACCGTCATACGACAGTAGCGTCAAACTCAATTGAGCCAATCATTACCGATTTATGTTGACCAATTGACTATAATATTCATCATCCCTTTGTATTCTTATTATTGAGATTTAATTATGTGATCGCACTATTGTTGAGGACACTCACTCCAACACTTAATATGTACGCTCACCCCTTACTCCAGATCTCTGTTCACATCCGTGTTCATTGGCATCCACGAGAGTCATTCTAGACATAGAATGCTAAGGTTAACGAGTTCTTAGTGTTCATGTCATTACTTTGTGTCTTGAAATGGCATAAAGTATTCGAACGGTTCCAATTTTCCATAAAAATTGGTGTATCACAGTTTGGCGACTACACTGGGGAAAATACACTTACGTGTTACCCAGGGTGAAACTTGAACAAGGTTAGGGAATATTTTTTACGAGACAGGTATCGATTTTCATTACTCGACATTCTTAGGTCATTTTATTCGGCCTTCCTAGGCCCAACCCAACCCACTTCGACCAATCGTCCTGTCTAGACGGTCTAAACTCTTATCTGGGCCTAAGGATAGATAGCGATTGACGTCAACCATACCACGGTACATACTTATGTTAGTATCAAGAGCTTTCATTACTCGAGGACATGGACTAGGAACCAACCTTACTCATGTTTGGCGTGGACCTCTCCACAGACCCTGGGTTTGATTGCTTGGTATGGCAACCCACCCTTCAAGCTAAAACCATTCCAAATGCAATCAGCATACCTTTATAATGCATGTATAAATGTGTATAACCCATACGTGATCACCATTTTGTAAATAAAACTATGACGAACTTTTCAAAAACAAAAATCCTTTTCAAAATGGTAAAACATTTTCAAAGGTGCCCCGAAATAGCGCAAAATGAGTCGAAATTCTGCCCAAATATTCAGTCAATATCGTCTTTGAGTCATCACTCTTACAACCATACTAGGGTTGTCTAGGACAAACATTTAAAAACTAGTCATTTCCAAAGCTCACTTAGCACAGTGGCACACACCCACTTCACAAGTCGAGTCATTCTCCAATTCGAGTCATCGCTCCTAGAACCACACTACGGTTGTCTAGGACAAACATTTCAAAACTAGTCATTTTCAAAGCTCACTTAGCACAGTGGCACACACCCACTTCACAAGTGGAGTCATTCTCCAATTCGAATCATTACTCTTACAATCACACTACAGTTGTCTAGGACAGGCATTTCAAAACTAGTCATTTTCAAAACTCATTTAAACACAGTGGCACACACTCACCTCACAAGTCGAGTCATTCTCCACTTCGAGTCAACACTCCTACAACCACACTACGGTTGTCTTGGACAAACATTTCAAATCTAGTCATTTTCAAAACTTACTTAAACACAGTGGCACACTCCCACTTCACAAGTGGAGTCCTTTTGAGTAAATGTGCTAGAATGGTTGACCGTGTTTTGATCCGTCTTCGGTCTCTTACCTCAGTTTTCAAGATGCCGGGAACTAGTCAAGTAAGTGTTCATCAACTCGAGCAAAACCTAAATGGAGTTGCCAAAAATAGAAAAGAAAAAGAGAACATGTACTTTTTATTAGTCACTTGTTCTACTTTTTACCCTTAACTAGTAGAATAGACTCAAAATACTTTAGGTCGTATCTCTTTAGTGTAGATCACTCAACCTCTTAGAATAAGCCTTAACAAGGGCGTGCATTTACCACCTTTTCCATATCTTGTGGTGTAAAAATTCTTTGATCGTCGTGTCTCTAGGTGACCTCTAGGTTTGGATACTTCATCTTTTTGCCCGATTCGTGAATTCCTATATTTCATATGACTACCAAACAAAGACAAATTGCATACTATGCCAAACAATTTAATGCCCTTACCATGGGTGCTAACAAACTAACTCACTCGAGGGTCAAACCAAATTTTTAGTGCAATCGTGCCTAAAACTATCAAATAAAAAAACAGTCCAACGACTTCAAATAAAAAACAGTCCAACAACTCAAATCCAAATTAACGCCAACGACTTCATATCAAAAACAGTCCACCGACCTCACATAAAAAACAGTCCAACAGCTTCAAATAAAAAAACAGTCCAACGACTTAAAAAAAAAACAGTCCAACGACGACTTCAAATTAAAAGCAGTCCAACAACGACTATCAAATCAAAAACAGTCCAACAACGACTATCAAATCAAAAACAGTCCAACGATGACTTCAAATAAAAAAATCTCTCCAGTCAAAAATAACAAACAAAACAAAATCCCTCAAATAGTCATATTTCAGACGAATCGATTCGCAGTTACCATGTCTCCATGCCCTTTGGGACGATCCTTTCATTCATTTAGGTGAGTGAGAGAGATAGACAGATCTCCAGTGTCTTCTAACACCATTAGAACCTCCCACTCCATTCCATATTCTTCACACTTGTTTAGCATCTAAGAATTCGATGGATGCACACTAAGCTTATACGGTGACAAAAGTATTTTGTTTCTATAGTATTAGTTTTGCGTAATTCGCCGAGCTTGTTATTGTAAAGAGAGCAAAACTCATTCAAATACTCAGGCAAAAAAACACAAATGCGCATCGCGTAACCCACGTGTCGCTCGTGCGCCACAAAATAAAATCGGCCCTTGGCCTGTCAAAATTAATATCGCCATGCTCTTGCATTTTGACATTTCACACGTTTTTCTGCGCCCACCTAGTGGCCTATTCTCGACAAGACTCTGCAATATATGTCAAGGTAGTCTAAGAAACGGTATCCTCATGTCATCAAATAAACTGAATTTTAAGTTCATTACAAGCTCTCATTCGAACGATTATTCGTTTGCATTTTCGAACTACGCACAGGATTTGATTTCATTTTTTCTAATGAATACGTAGGCAATCCTTCACAGGATTCAACCCATCATTATTATAAATGTTCGCTTTTCAAGACGGAAGACGACATGGCCGCCAAATAAGCATACTTATTCAGGGGAATCATTTCACTCCTCTTTCTTTCTTTCAAACACTTACACATGTCTGGTCATTTCAAACATTCACACATGTCTGGTCATTTCAAACACTTATACATTTCCTTTAAAATTCTTTTTAAGGGGGTGTCCCATTTTGCGCTAATTTAGGCCATCAATATGCTGCATGTAATTATGTGATCTCAATTATATGATTTCTAGGCGACTTTCGGCAGCATGACGGCAGAAAACGTCGTCTACCAAACCTGTTTTTTAGACTAACCTGCAGGAACAAAGATCACCCAACAGCAAAGGCACTCAGCCATCAGATACAACCAAAAGAAGGCATATACATTAAACTGGGAGCTTTCGCCCGAGACAAAAGTCAAAATCCAAACAAAATCAAAAAATCCAAAACTGGGGGCTTTCCCCTGAGATAAAAGTCAAAATCCAAACAAAATCCCAAAATCCAAAACGTGAGGCTTTCGCCCGAGACAAAAGTCAAAATCCAAACAAAATTCGATAAATCCAAAGCTGGGGGCTCTCGCCCAAAACAAAGTTAAAAATCCAAATGTACAAAAATCAAACGCATTCATATGCAACAAAAATAGCCAATACCTTGAGGTAAGATAGAGGCATGACGCCTGCCACCTCGATCTCCGGTAAAGATCAAATGACTCCTTAATTGACGATCATTCGTCACTTCTCAAATTAACTCAAAACAA
Source organism: Heliosperma pusillum (assembly GCA_022085475.1). Lineage (NCBI taxonomy): Eukaryota > Viridiplantae > Streptophyta > Magnoliopsida > Caryophyllales > Caryophyllaceae > Heliosperma > Heliosperma pusillum. Next base: position 19,998 of record JAIUZE010003109.1, on the reverse strand, counting down.
ACACCTCGAGGTAAGCTGGGGGCTTGACACCTGCCACCTCGATCTTCTCCAAAGATCAAATGGCTCATTCAGTGACGATCATTCGCCACTTTTCAAATCAAATCAATTCAAATAAGCTCTTCAAATCGACGATCATTCGTCACTTTTCAAATCAAACAATTCAAATAAACTCTTCAAATCGACGATCATTCGTCACTTTTCAAATCAAATCAATTCAAATAAACTCTTCAAATCGACGATCAGTCGTCACTTTTCAAATCAAATCAGATCAAATAAAATTTTCAAATCGACGATCATTCGTCACTTTTCAAATCAAATCAATTCAAATAAACTTTTCAAATCGACGATCATTCGTCACTTTTCAAATCAAATCAATTCAAATAAAATCTTCAATTGACGATCATTCGTCACTTTTCAAACCAAAAAGAAAAAGAAAAGCAACAAAAACTAAAACAACGAAAAAAAAAACAAAACAAAAACAACAAGACACAAGCAATGCTCTGGACCCACCTTTCGGACATACAATATGTGGGCCCATCTTTTATCATCAGGATGTTGCTCGCCAAGACCGAGCAAATTCCCCGGAATGATTCAATTTTGACAGAGTCTTCCGTACAACCCGCGCTTATACATGCTTCAAAACCGTCGCTTGATGTTATCATCTCAGCAGAGACCCACCTTCCGGACATACAATATGTGGGCCCATCTTTTATTCTAGAATTTTGCTCGCCACAACCGAGCAGATTCCCCGGAATGATTCGATCTTGACAGAGTCTTCTGTATATCCAATTTCTTTCAATATATGTTTCCCTAACGAGAGTTCACCGGAGGACAGAGACAAGCAGATTCTCGCATATGAAGGCTGACGAGCCTCACAACGCAACCCTATTTAAACGGCTGGCGAGCCTCATAACGCAACCATATTCAAACTGTTGGCGAGCCTCATAACACAACCCACTCAAGTGGCTGGCGAGCGTCATTACGCATCCCATTCAAGCAACTAACGAGCCTAATAGACTTTAAACGACCCTCCCCGATGGTCAACAGACCTTAAAATGTTCCCGACGACAGGTTCTTGGTTCAGACATCTTGAACCGCCTCGCGTCGCCGTAGTCGTCAGATTGTAATTTTCGATTGACCAAGTGGCTATACTTTGACTTTTGCCTTGTCCAAGCCTCAGTCAAAGTGGGGGCTCTGTAGATACCTCACTTCCATACCTTCCGCGAACCACCCAGTGATGATTGGGCCGCATGTTTGGTACGTAAAAAGATTTATGATAGTACATAAGTTTATCGTCAAGTGATAGGTCAAACACTTGTGTCTACCCCTTGGTCGTCATCTAGGCACCGGTAAGGTTGTTTTGACAGTCATTAGAGTTCATTTTGAGTCCGGGTCGAAAACCGCTTCATTTTGTATAAATTGTTTTAAAACTCCGAGGCGGGACACGCGGAAATATTCTGAATATTTTATGAATATTTCAAATTCTATTATTTTTATGAAATATATCTCATATCTTTTAAAAGGGAAGTATAGATCTACCACAATTCTTCTTCCGTTGTAGGAAAGCTCTAGGGAATAGGTGCAGCATCTGCTGCGCCTTTTCGAAGAGGTGCATCATCTCCTGCGCCTCTTCCCCAGCTGTTTTCTCTGTTTTCGGAATATTTTCTAGATTTATTTCCTAGTTCGAGTTATTCTAAAACTCTTATTATTTTTCGGCTATAAAAATAGAGGTTCGTTCTCACTTTTAAGGCACGCGAATGTTACGCCCCTTCTCTTCTCCCTCTTTGCATTCTAGACGTTGCTCTAAGCTATTGACATCTACGTGCTTGATCAATCGACCACGTAAGCTCTGATCATTCTGGGTACCCGTCACGTTTTGCATTGACTGTCCAATTTGACTAACTACACAACTTATCAACTTAATCAATCCTCTTACGAGGACACTTTCTTTACATTCGAGTCGAGCTATCACTAAATCGTGAACTTAGTTAATCTCGTATTCGTCAACATGTAAGTCTGAGGGTGTAAATCCCGTCTTTTATTCGTATTTTTTTATCAATTCATGTAGGATTCATGTCGGAAGTATGTTAAAACATTTTCAAAACTTATTTTAATTAGTCTTTTCTTTGTAAAATAAGTCGTCTTTTAAACATAGTTTTTCATATTCAGATGTTTTAATCCTTGACTTAGATCCCTAATAGCCAATATTAGTGGGTTTTAGTCTTGTAATTTAATTAATTGAATTAGTTTTACTCGAGTCTTAGATTCATAATAAATCGCAAATACCGACGAACATTAACCGATTGCGATTCTGACTTGACCGCCAGAACCCAACTGAAGAACAGACGCAACAGGTTCTGCGCCTTTTCCAAAGGACGCACCTGCTGCTTCCCCTGTTCAAGATTGGGGATACTTCGGGTGCATATATAGAAATTCGTTGGAGCTGGACGTTGTATGGAGTTGTGAGATCTTAATAGAGGTCAAGGTACGTGTTAAGATAACATTCATTGCTTTGAAGGGAGGTTTGTTAGGGTGAAAAGTCAAAACACATGTCCCACATCAGTGGTGTAGAGATGGAAAAGCATCTTTATAAGTGTCCACGAAATATAATAGGATGGGGGCGTTGGGGAAGGGCCCTAGAATAAATCTAAGAGGGTGTGGCTAAAAGCGGACAATTTTATACTATTGTGGATCGTGGACACTAGCGCAATATGGGCCATACCGGGTGTATCAATGGGCGTATAAATGCTTTGCACAACATCTATCTATTATTCTTTTGTCTCATATAATTGAACTAGTGTTAACCCGAGCAAATTGTGCGGGGCTGTTTTGAAAACACTTCGTTAAATCGAATATTTTAAATGTACCCATAGTAATGATAAATGTTAAAATTACGCTAAAAATACTCACGACAAAAACAGTACAAGAGAAAGCTCGTTTTGCAACGGAATAATCCGTCGGAAAACATGGTATTTCCGTCGCCAAAAACAACTTTGCGATGGATCATGTCTGTCGCAGATTTTCGTCGCAAACAGTAGTTTATGCGACGGATTAGTCCGTTGCAAGTTATGTGCGACAAAATATCCGTCGCCAATTGAAATAGCGACGGATGACAGGTGGCAGTCAAGTCAAACAATAAGTCCACTTTTGCGACGGAAATTCCGTCACAAAACTTGACTGACTGTTTGACTTGACTGCCACCTGTATAGCCAAGTCAAAGAGGAAGTCAATTTTTGGGACGGAATTTCCGTCGCAAAAATTGACTGTTTCTTTGACTTGGCTATACAGGTGGCAGTCAAGTCAAACAGTCAGTCAAGTTTTGCGACGGAATTTCCGTTGCAAAAACACCTGTACATTCCAGGATGCACTGTTTTCCTGCATCCCCTGTACGCCTTAAAACGACCTAAACCTGCAAATAACAGAAATTTTCCAGCAGTTACGCGTCCAACAAAGTTACCAATGTAACACAAAACCATTTATCAGCAAAGTTTTGATTTTATATCATAAAAGTAAAGTCTTACAAATAAAAGGTTTATGTCATAATGAAGTTCAAAATAACTAACTAATCACTCAACCACACGGAGTGAATGGACGGAAATGGGTGAATGGGTGGGGCCTAGCATTATCGCCGCCATCATTATCAAAGTCGTCTCGACCCTGGTTAGGACCTCCAGTTCTGCAGCTGTGAGTAGAATATCTTCCAACCTGACTCAAGTACTCTTCTATAGCTGCAATCCTTCGAGCTTGCTCGTCGCGCTCTTGCCTAAGTGCCACATTCTCCTTTGACAGCTTAGTAGCCAAACTTTGGGTGAACTGAGTCGGGGCTGAGGTAGCAACAGAGTGCCTGATGATCATTATTTATATACATACTTTATGCCTCCCTTAGATGCATTTAACTAATAATAATGGTCAAACTAATAATCCACCGCTGGTCCCAATCCGTTGCATCTTCCTTTCTCGTCAAATCCAGTCTCCTCAAAATAGATCTCATTATCGTTGACGTTTTCGACTCCTTGACTTTGAAGCTCAGACTTCTTTGACATGATCTTATTCTGCATCACAAACAAGCTCAGAATTAGTAATTGTCATTTAAATAGTTAATGTAATTAAATATAAATGACAAACATAAATCAATTAGCGAAATAATGCATAACTTACAAAGAGTTCAGCTGATTTTTTTGATAACCATCCACGGATCCTGTGCTTCTTTGTCTTCTCTAAGACTTACACGGCATTTGGGATATCAGATGATTTTTTCCCGACCTACAATTTAAATACTTGTTAGTATAACATAGATATATATATATATATATATATGTAAGTATTAAATTATAATTAGATAAAAATATAAATAAAAAATGAAAGAAGATATTTACCATTTCGTCCATGAGTGTCAAGTTTTTTTTTGTACCCATAATGTGAGTAGGCAACACCTTTCCCTTCTCTTCACATCCCGACCTACGATTAGCCGAGGCTGCTTCAGATCTCGCAACGAAAGAAGGATCTTCGACGGGCCTATTCTTAAGCTTTCTAAATAAGTCCAAAAGAATCCACTTCGGCCTATGCTCCTCGTCTTTCTGCGAGGCTCGGTAAATCATATGACGTAAACGGGTCTTCATGGAATATTCTTAAGCTTTCCTTACCATGTCTATATGGCAAGGATCGAAAGAAACCCTTTGCTGTCATGATTAAAAAAATAAAGTTAGGAAAATATTAAGTAAATAAACAAAAAAATAAAAAAATCAATAACAAAGATAAATTGAGAAAAACAAATTTAAATAGATATAATTATAATATTTTAAATAATTATACCTCAAACCAGTTCCACCAAGACGACCACAAAGTATTTGACGCCTCTTTCCAGTTTGGCGCGAGTTCCTTGTACCCGCAGGTTATGGTCTCGGATATTAGTTTAAACACATCTGAGTCACTGAACCTGAAATTAATTAGCATAGTTAAATACATTATATATAAATATTATGATATTTTAAATAATCATAATTATAATTAAACAATTATAGTAAAAGTGAATTAGTCTTACCAGACACCTGTTTCCTCATCCGGATCGAGGTGGACTCTGCGAGTAGTAGTATCCACCTGTGTTGTTTGCACGTTCCCGTCATTGACTTGTTCATTCTCATCGTCCTGCGCTCTGTTTCCTACATTACTACAACTACCTCTTCTTCGTCGTCCGCCCGCCATATAGAGAAAAACTAAAGTATTCAAAGTTGTCTAAATTAACAAACATGTACAATTAAATAACAAGAAACTATATATCCTTATTAATGAATAATAAAAACAACCGTCAACAGCTAAAATGAAAGTGCTTTGCAAACGCCCATACATTTACAAAAAGTAGTTTCAACTAATATAAGAATTAGAAATAATCTTATTCATCATCACTACTTGAATTTTGGTTTTCGGAAATGTTGTATTTAAAAAGAGAGTCTATAAAATCTTCTTCTTCCTCTTTATCTTCCTCTTTATCTTCTGCTCCGTCTTCCTTCCGCTTCTCCTCCTCCTTCTCTACCTTCTCCTCATTATTGTCCTCTACTTGCGTTTCTTCTTCCTCCTCCTCTATAAATTCGTTATCATCTGGCACTTCAATTATTGATAGTAGTGTCTCACTACTAATAACATCTTCTTGAAACACAGATTCGACAATAGGAGCATCAAAATGCGATCTGGCTGTAGTTTTGAATACTGCTGACCACTTATATTTATCTCTTTTGATATTTGGATATGAAGTATAATAAAATTGTTCTACTTGATACGCCAACACAAATGGATCGTATTTCGGAAATTTTCTGCTTCGATTAACATCCACAAGTTTATAATCCTTATGCATTTGCATTCCTTTTTCAGAATTATCTATCCAATCACATTTGAATAAAATAACATTATATGTGCTTTTTTCGCATGTGTACGACAATTCAACAACTTCATTGAGTGTTCCATAGTAGTCAGCTCCCTCAGTTGAACTTACACATACTCCATTATTAATTGTAGATTTTTCCAGATCTAACCCATCTTTGAAAGTGCGAAATTTGTATCCCTTAATGAAATAACGTTTCCATGTTCGCACCCTTTTCGAAGGACCTTGTGCTAAGGCAAGAAGAACTGAATCTTTTAAGTTGTTTACCTATCATTGTTAAATTATTATCAAATTATAATACCATCAGGTATAATAATAATAAAAAAAAAGAGTAATCTGGTGTTAGTATGTAATATGTACTTACTTGACATCTAAACCATTGGGGAAATCTTGTGTCAAATTTGTTCCAAATATCATCGGCTGTTAAAAATTGGGGATATTTTGTTTTGATATAATTTTCAAACATCCTATATTCATTATAAATAATGTCGAATTAAGTAATAGTTTTTACATGTTATAATTCTTAATAATTAAGTTCCAAAGATCGATTTTTTACTTACACTTCGTTATGCTTCAATTCATCTAAATCACAGTTAGATAAAACATATATGTGTGCACGTTCATATTCGTCGTCTTCTAAACATCTTTCACGACACTTTCCAGAACTAATACCCCCGTGATCTTGAAAAATCTCGGGTAAGGTAGAATACGTAGGCTCTTTCAAGCCTACGTCGAGATCCTTGGAAATAAAAGGAACCTTCAAGCAAATACGCGTTGCATATAGAACCTTCACCACACGATTTATTTCCAATCTTTTTTTTCAAATGATTTAAGAACCTATAAAAAAGTTGGTTAAGATCGAATGAAATTAAAGTAAGTAATTAAATTAGATAATTGTAGAATTAATTACCTCTCAAAAGAATATATCCACCTATATTGCATTGGACCACCCATTTTCAGTTAATACGGCAAATGAATTGGTAAATGCTCCATTGAGTTAAAAAAAGAAGGTGGAAATATCTTCTCTAACTTGCAAATGATTTCGGCAATGTTGTTCTCGAGAGTAGTCACTTTTTTAACTTGTATCGATGAAGTACACAAATCTCTAAAAAATTGGCTAATCTCAGTTATTGCATTCCACTCATTCTTCGGGAGAAGGTGCCTTAAAGCCACTGGAAGTAAACGCTCCATAAACACGTGACAATCATGACTTTTCAATCCATGTAGTTTCAAGTCGTGTTTATCAACACATCTACTCAGATCTCAAGCATAACCGTACTATCTCAAATTGGATATCCAATCACACAACACCTTCTTTTGTTCTTTATTCAAAATGAATGAATCCATTTTTCGCTGTTTAGAACAAACTGTCAACATGTTCTCTTGTGCCTGTGGGGTAAACTTTGTCTTGTTTTTCACATCCATCACTGTGTGAATCAGTATCTCGAAAAAGGTTTTCTCGATATGCATTACATCAAGGTTATGGCGAATTAATAGTGTTCTCCAATAAGGAAGCTCCCAAAAAATGCTTTGTTTCCACCACCCGATTCGAGAAACTTTTAACGAGTCCAACTCAGCTTTACTTGCATCCACAATTTTGGGCAAATGCTTCACACAATCCCACACTTCTTCAACCGTTAATCTCGTAGCAGCAAAATCTTTCTCTACTCGTCCTTTTCGAAAATTCACTTTATCTTTGCGGAAAACATGACCAGGTTGTAAAAACTGTCTATGACAATCAAACCAACTCCATTTTCTACTTTTATAAAGCCAAAATGACTTAGTCTCCTTCTCCATACAATATGGACACGCATGTTCACCAGCAGTTGACCAACCCAATAACATGCCGTAAGCAGGAAAGTCATTGATAGTCCATAATAGTACGACTCTACAATCAAAGTTCTGCTTTCTAGAGACGTCGTATGTGTACAACCCTGTCACCCACAACTTTTTCAACTCGCGAATTAACGGTTGTAAATAAACGTCAAGGTGTTTTTTGGGACTCAACGGACCGGGTACAAGTAATGATAGAAACATAAACTGTCTTTTCATACATAGCCAGGGTGGTAAATTGTACGGAGTGAGCATTACCGGCCAGCAGGAGTACGACTTTCCGTATTGACCGAAAGGTGCGAAACCATCGGTACAAAGACCAAGTCGAACATTTCGAGGCTCACATGCAAAAGAAGGATGAATGCGATCAAAATGTTTCCAAGCCTCGCCGTCACTTGGATGAGACATTATCCCGCTGACAAGTGGATTTTCATGATGCCACCGTATCTCTGCCGCAATTCGTTTTGTGGCATAAAGTCGTTGCAAACGCGGTCCTATTGGGAAATAAGTTAAAATATTTTTCCCAACCCTTTTGCCATTTGCATTCTTTTGTTTTTTATATCTGTAGAGTCTATAGATCGAATACGAAAGAGGGGGGGGGGGGGGGGGAATTGGAGTATTAAAAACTAGCCCCACTTTTTCGATTTATATGATATGTAATTAATTATTTGATCTTATGAATTAAAATCAACTAATTAATTAATCAAAGTAAGCGCGAATAACAAAATAACGAAAAGTAAAGAGATAAGAGAGAGGCACACGATTTTGAAGTGGTTCAGTTTCAGACGTTGAAACCTACGTCCACTATTCTCGATTAATAATTTTTAGTACCTTTCTACGGATTACAAAAATTACCAACCCACTCGTATAATCAACACTATGATTATAACTCAAGGTGAGTATCGCTAAATACTCTATACTATCTTACGCTAATAAGAAAGTACAATATAACTCACACAAATTCCCGTTAAAGAATTGTAAGCTTATAATGATGTACTATTATCCAATAACGTATTTCACTCAAGCGATTGATAATAATTGATGCACAACTCTTTTAAAAACAAACTCTAAAAATAATAAATATTTGCTCAAAGGTTGCTTTAAAACGATTTTGGAACTCATAACAAGTTAAAAATAATGCCGTGTAAAATATGTGTATTTCGTGTGTTTTACACATTGTATGTGAATGAGTATTTATAGTAGTAGAATCATAGTAGATCTAAAAACCCTAGTATAATATTTAATAAACATACTTATCTTATCATAAAATAATATTTGCTTATCTTTTAGAAATATCTTTATCTCAAAATATTATTTGGTTTATCTTATAGAAATATATTTATCTTAATATCTTAAAATATTGTTGTAAAGATATAGTAGAATCCTAGATTAGGTAAACTAAGGAAACAACCTAGATTGGCCGAAATCCTCTAGCTCACGAAACCCTAGGAGGCACGCAACCCTAGGAGGCACAATCCTAGGTTTCCACGAAACCCTAGGTGGCTCAAACCCTAGGTGGGCTAATTAGGTTAACAACAAATTGAGATAGAATATATTAGAAACCCTAGGTAGCATGACAAACCATAAGTTGTATTACTAACCAATAGAATCTCATAAATATATTCTCTATTAAAACTTTTGATAAATATAAAAATATTCTTTCACTTTTGAAAACATTTAAAACACATTTTCAAAACATTTCATTTGGCCAAAATTCATCATCAATATTTTAATCATCCACAGTCATAGACTTAAAGCTATAACTTTTGAACATAAAATCTCTCGAATGGAATAGTTACCGAATGACGACCTATACTATCTAATCTTCACAAAGATCTCCAGTATACGGATCATCTCTTCATCTTGATCACAAAGACCCTCCATCTCGAGTCTTGTGTAGTTTGATGTAGATCTTGTTTGAAGCGATTTTCTTTAAAGTTATGTCTGGTTAGCTATAACTTCCATGTTCACTTCCAAAGTTATTCCTGAATTTGTTATAACTTTGTCTCACAGACTTTATCAAAGTTATGCCTAACTTTGATCTTTCTTCTCATAATTGTTGCTAGCTACAATAAGACTAAAGCACACAATTACACGCATATGATATATCGAGTAAAACATATTATTACGTAAACACATGTCATTATCAAAACTATCAAATTGGTCCAACAAATTCCCCCTTTTTGATGATGACAAGTCTCATATGATTTCCTCAAGAGTTCCTCTTAACAATGTGACTAAGTATGGTTCCCCCTCAACAAAGCACTCCAAAGTTATAGCAACTTTGATCGCAAGAACAAAACAACTTAGCCAAAGTTATAGCTTGAGCGAATTTAAGAGATAACGAGTCTTGACAAGGAGCAAGCTTAAGCAAAGACTCAAATCATATCATTTCTTCCCCCTCTTGGCATCATTGAAAAGACAAGAACAAAGACATGAAACGACTAGAATAACACATGTCAAGGCAAGAAATAGATATGCAAAATACGCAATATAAAACGATATATACCAAGCAAGATCAAGGGTAAATGTTAATTAAAACTACAAACCACAAAATATATTGTTAAGTGCCAGTGGGCCGAATAGAACAATGTTAAAACAAGCCAAAATGGGCCGAATATGGTTAAGTAGTTTAAGAGATAAGCAAACAAGGATAGAAAAGCAAGGCATTGTGGGTAGGTGGATGAGGCTAGGGTGCTTTATAACCAGGCCTAGTGCGGTACTCAAGAGTGGAGAGACGGTCAAGGCAAGAAGACACATGTGTAGCTTGAGCGGTGAGGCAAACGTCAAAGTTCCGAACTTTCAACGAAAGAGCCTCCGTCGCATCGTATATAGTACGCATCCCCTCACGCATCTCCGTTCCGCTCTTAACCAAAGAACCGTCTTGGCTCACCAAGAATGTCATTCGATCCCTTTGCCTATATACTTCTTGCTTACAATCAAGAATGTTCCGTTCGAGCTTAGCAAGGCGATCATCCATACCATTCATCCACGTCCTCATCTCATGACTCACACCCGACCCACCTAGGTCACGGGTAGAGTGCGGACCCACTGCCACGGCTTGAACAACCGTGTCCAATACCGCCTCAATTTTCTTGTCCTGCGCGTCTAAGCGCTCCATTATACTACCGATGAACATATCCAATTTGGACTCAATCCCGGAAAAATCAGCCCCTCCCGACTGTAAACCAACCGAACCACCCTTTACTAAAAACAACAACTCCGGACCATTAGCATCAAGCTTCATAAACTTCAAGAACGTATCACACATTTCATCTTTTACGGCGACCTCGTAATTGTTCATATTAACAACTCCCTTCGACTCTAAGAGCCGTGACAGCCACATGCCATACGGCAAATCAAGAGTAGAATATAATTTGTCTTCGGTCACCGAGAAAGCGGTTTGTGAAATACGAGAAAAGACAAGAGAAGGTAAATTAACCCGGTTTCCTTCCAACCAATGCTTAACGACCAACATCTCATAGCATGCAATTTTGTCATGTCCGCCCCGTCGCGGAATCACGGTATTCCATAAAAAGTTTAACAAAAATTTCAATTTTGGTGACACACTTTGTAACAACCCGAAAAGTACCCAATTTTTCTAGTAAAAATATTTACTAACACTTTTCAGCAGACTTAAGGTTTTAAAATAGAAATTTTTGTTCCGAGTCGTATTTTGAAATTCCGCGTTCGTATTTGGAATTTCTGAGAGATTTCATGAAAAGACCGTTTTTTAGTCATCTTTGACTTTTCTTGACTTTTAAGTCGTCTTTGACTTTTTCTTGACTTTTTAAAAGTCGTCATTGACTTTTCTTGACTTTTAAGTCGTCATTTACTTTTCTTGACTTTTAAGTCATCATTGACTTTTCTTGACTTTTTTAGTCAACTTTGACTTTCGTTGACTTTTCCCGACTCGCCTCGTAATTTTAAAGACCGAAATTATATTTGAAAAATAATAAATTTAATTTATTTTTATTAAGATTTATCGGAATTTATCGTAATTTAATATAATTATTTTGAATTTATTTTGAATTTAAAGAATAACTTTTACGGTTTTAACCGAACGTCATTTAACTATTCCCGGGTCAACTTAAGTCCCGAAACCCGACTTTGACATGAGTCACACGCGCCATGTCACTTTTTTCCACTCATATTAGATCTTTTAATTAATATGATTAAACTAATAAAAATATCTAAGATATTTGTAACTTTATCGGTCTGTCAATTTAAACTCCGCAAATCGCTTAAAAACAGACCCGATTTCTCACCATTTCACACGTCTCCTTTGTCCTCTCTTTCACCTTGATATTTTTCCTTTCTTTTCATTATAATAACATAATATCTTGATATTTAGTTCAATTAACTTAATCGCTAATTATATTTAATCGATTACCGTAATATAATTATTAAACGCGAGTCAATTCCGTAACAACAATTTCAAAATCCGACTTCCTAATTCCTCTATATTTACACGGCCCTCACTCACCACATACTCACTAACAACTTTTCATTTTTCAATAAATCAAATTAAGATCAAATTAATCGTTCTTCATCGTTCTTCATTTGTTCTTGAGCGTTCTTCATCCGTTCTTCGTCGTTCTTGAGCAAAATCATCATAAAACCTTCATTTCTTAATTAAATCCGTCCTAACTTATATTTCTAGAATCTCCTCTTCGCTCTCCATCTTCAAGTACGGTTTATTTTCAATTCCGTCAAAATCGTTTTCAACACTTTAATTATGGAAAATCAAGTTTTAATTCTAATAATGTTTTTTCTTGTCATTTCTTATAGGGGAAGATTTTGAAGACGAGTTTGGTGACTCGTATATATTAGGGGAAGATTAGAAGACGGGTTTCTTAGTTTATACTTCTTATTTTGGTGCTAATTGATTTTGCTAGCTAAGGTAACGATTCCGAGTTACTCGACGGATATATGTTACATAGCTTTTGTTTCTTTAGTTTTTGGTTCATCTTTAGTTTTGGTTCATATTATTATGATTCATGGATTTTTAGTTAGTAACATGTTAAGTAGTGTTTATTATTATGTTTTATGAATTTATAACATGTTGGTTGTTCTTGAGGAATTTGGATGATTCTTCATAATCATGGTTTTTGTATGATTGATGGTTGTTTTGAATGTTTAAAAATGGATGTTGTTAATTAAAAACATGTTAGAATTAATTTGGAATTGGGTGGTTGTTTTGGTGGTGGCCGGAAATGTTGGTGGCTGGGAACCGGACCAAACCAGCCGGTCCAGGCCGGTTCAGACCCGGTATGGGTTGGTCCATGGTGGGTCCGGGTTTTGGTCTTTGGGTTGTGTCGATGTTTGATTGTTATGTTGTTGTTTTGACGGGTTTTAATTATGTTAAGCATGCGGTAAATAATTAGAAACGGTTTTTAGTAAAATCGTTAAAAAGGCCAAAACAGGCCCAAACCAGCCCGTGGGGCCCAGTCCAGGCCCATGTGTGTCTCGGCCCAAAATCAGCCGTGGGTCCCACCTTGGGACTTGTGACGGTTTTTGAGTTATCGTTATTTTTATCGCGTTTTGTAATAATGAGCAAGTGAGAAATATTAATAAGTAAAATATTTAATTAAAAAGGTTTTTCATAAAATTACTATTTCTCACATGTTAGAAATTATAATACGAGATGGTAGTTAAAATTGATATCCGTTAAGTTAAACGGGTTTTCGTATGATTTTAATAATTCACATGTTAGAAATAGAATGAAATAACATGAAATGAATGTGATATTCTTATGTTCAAGCCTCGAAGGCTAAGACTCTGTTTCTAGCCGGTTTGACCAAACGGGTTTGGTCAAACTAAGATCTAGTCAGCCCCGTTTTGACTGATGACCCGTCGCGGGACTCGGGTCGGGGATTTGTCCTCAGGTAAGGTTTTATTTTAATGAATGAATGAATAAGCCTTAGTAGATATGAGGCGATATGATATTTGAATATGATTTGTATGCAATTAGTCACATGATAGGAAGTTTTCCCGTGACTGTTTTATTATATGGGTGGTGTCGTGTTGACTAAGTACCCATAGAGAATTATGAGTATATGGCGTCTTGACCATTCTAATTCTTAATGAGTATCTTGGACCATGACATTGATAGGCCCGTACTATCTTTAACGAGCATATGGAGTTTGCCGCTTGATAGCTTTTGTGTTCCCGGCTTGATGGATCTTCAAGTCGGGGCATGGCTGCCATAGTTTCCACTTTGGGAAATGGAGCCAGCTTTAGTACTAGCCAACCCTTTTGATGGATCTTCTTAGGGTGTACTCATGTGATTGTATCATGGGTCTTGGATGCGATGGATCTTCGCATTTCTGGGTCTGCGCAGTCTAGGTTTAGGGTTGAGTCGTATCTTGGACATGTTTCTGAGAGGAACCTCTGATCTAAGATATGTGCTTTGGATCTGGGCCATGTTATTAGTGTCAAAACCCCGCTGATCCTAGGTTTGCTTGGTATATGTTCCTGTTGTATAAGTGACCGCTGAGCCTAAATATTTAAGTATATCCTACCTCGTGGTATAGACTCGAGTTACAGACGTCTTCTATTGACTGTACTAAGAACTTATGCCTGTTTGTAGAAGTATTGGTCTTTCATGTATGATGATTCTATGAGTTTTAGAAGGTGAGATGCAAGCCGGCTAAGATTGATAGAGTTTGGATTCCCGATTGTTAACTGATTCACCTGATTACGTGTTGATTAGGGTTTGAGTGTATCATGGCCACGTTACAGGGTAACCTCTGAGCTAGCATACCAGCTTCCCCATACCTCTTGTTATAGTTTATTATCAGATTCACATGATAGCTTTCACATGATAGGTTATATGTTAGTTATCTGTTTCATAACATGAAAAACATATCTTATATGTTAAGGTCTTGTATTTTCTATATACATTACTTTTATGTTATTCATGTTTTATTAAACTCGACATTTCGTGGCTGGGAGAACTCGGAGTTACTCCCCACTGACTGTGGCTTCCGTGTTTATATTTAATGCGGTCGAACAGGTGGTGATGCATACATTGGGTACGTTGACGAGCTAGCGAGCGAAGTATTACCTTGGACCTATATTCGGTTCTTAGATTGTATATTATAATACACTCTTTCATTTCCGTATTTATACGGGAGATATGTCTCCCGTCTTGTATAATTTTTATGTATAATATTAATTTTCTTTTGTAATGAACCTTTTTATTTATGACACCCTTCGTTATGTATTTAAATGATTTTTTTTCTTTCCGCAAATTTGAGGGTGTCACACAATATATATGCCGAGTACCCCAAATTCGGTATATCAATTCACGAAAGAGGCGGAAAGAGATCTCTAGTCAAAAGTCAAGCTAGTACGCTACATGCAATAACACCACCTCGCAAGTATACAACATTTGACGGTCGGGTCGACCAACGCATTGCGTTCGCCTCCTAACAACGTCGTTATATCCCCACTAAACATGCATACAAGCATCAAGGATACACCCCATCGCTCCGAAATTCCAGTCTAACGAGTATAAGGTGTAGCCGGGAAATGAGAGTTCATAGCACAAAACATTAGTGCTCAAATCATAACATATGTAAAACCGACTCAAAGTGGGAACATACCAAAAACCGTCACAAAACATGTGAATAGGGAATCATATAAGTTTAAATATGATAAAAATGAGTCAATACATGATACATAAGCATTAGAACAAGTTTATGAAGCATAATGAATAAAAACATAGATCACCTCTGCAAAACAACGTTGTTTGGAAACCAACGAAAACAAGGGTCCACTTCAAAAACGGTCATAACTAGAGTTCTAGACATGCAAATGCAGAAATTCCAAATGGAGGTGATAGCTTATCCTCTTACGGTTCCAACGGGATGTCACACGCCCAAAAAACAAGAAAGTAAGAAGGAGAGATATGACATTTACGAAAAGGGGTCAATGCAGGAAAAGTTCTGTTGGCAGCGGGTGACGCGGCCTGCGTCCTACGACGCAGCCTGCGTCCTATTCGGACAGGTAAGAGTCACACAAGTCACCACAATTTCACTAAGGCATAATACAAGTATCATCTATCATCACAATTCATCAATTCTCATATCAATTATCAACTAACAACAACCATCATCAAAAACACAATTCCTAAGATTACTAATCATATTCTAAATACGATTTCTAACATGGAAAACACATTAAAACACGTAAATGATATCGAGTAACCCTTCACCGTTACCTTTTCGCGTCTTTAAACGGTTTCTAAACCTTCCTAGTCTACACCTACATACAATTAGATAATAAAAGATGAATATCATTCACCTTGAGAAAGACGGATAATTTAAAAAAAGCGAGAAAGACGGTAATTTTATTAACAATACGGATAGAGGAAGATGAGAGGGGAAGAATAAGACGAACTTACGTGTTTGACGGAAGTAACGAAAAGCGTACCGACTAATCTAGCTGTTGAAAGAATAGGAGGATAGGTTTGGTTTATTTGGTTGAAGAGAAGGAGATTGAGTTGATTGAGGGAGTTCGGTTTATGAGGGAGTATATGTAGGGTGAGTAGTGGAAAAGTCAACGCAAAAAGTCAAAGCGGTTCCAGGGCAAGAAAATTCAAAGAGACTTAAAATTCAAGAAAAGTCAAAGACGACTTAAAATTTCAAGAAAAGCCAAAGACGACTTAAAATTCAAGAAAAGTCAAACTCGACTCAAAAGTCAAGAAAAGTCAAACTCGCCTTAAAACGGGATTTTCATGGAATCTCACAGAAATTCCAAATACGAACTCGGAAATTCTAAATTCGACTCGAAACATAAAAAGCTAATTTAAAACTTACATTCGCTGAAAAGATTTCGTAAAATATTTCTACTAGAAAAATAGGGTACATTTCCGGGTGTTACAATCACCCCACCTTTTAAAAAGTTTCGTCCTCGAAACTTGAGAGTAGAAAACAAAAGTATCAAGGACAAGAATCGGTTTAAGGAAATTTTTCATAAGTGCGAAACTCTATTTACGGAACACAAGAATGCTCGTCGCGAACGAGAACTCTAATTATCCAAAATCAAATCAATGTCGAATTTGTGAAATCGAAATTCAAAACAACGTTAGTCAGTGCAGGACTAGTTATCAGACGTCTCCAATAACAAGTGGAAACATCCAACCAAACGCAAAATCCAAATATAAAAGGTACAGAAATCTATTTTCTCCAAAAGAGGGTACACAAGATATATCCTTGGACTTCTTTGAAACGTTAAATTAGAAATATAACATGAAAATTTGAAGGTTTTCTCAAAGATAAAAATCAAAATACGAACACATTACACGTACATAGAGCGACTCAAACATAAAGTTCACAAATCACGATAACAAAATATATACAAAACACGCAAAAACAAAACAAAGCGAATTCTTAGGGAAAGGAAGAATCACGATGAAGTCGGCACGAAGATCTACACGAACTCAATAGAACTAACTCCACTGATACTCTAATCCTCAAGAGAATACAATTTACCCAATTTGCAACTCATCATTTTCAATAATCAGAATTCCTACAAAAATACTTCATAATCATGAAACTTCGAGTAACAAATCCCAATTATTCAAATCCAATTAGAATCTACTAAGGTTCATCGGCACGGTAGACTCCACAACTAACAATCCACATGAAAGAGACTTACAATGAAATCCTTTAATCCAATTTACTTCAAACTCATTATCCTAAATTTACAATGAACTTTCTCATCCCCGAAAGTCAAAACACAATCAAAGCATCAAACACAATTATCTAAGATTCAACTAGCCTCATCCAAAGTCTCACGACAAGGGAAAATCCACAATCCATTATCGGTTATAAGGATTCTTTAATACGCCATAACATCCTTAATTCGATCATTACTACGCTCGAAGCCTCAAATATAAATAGTCACATTAGCAAACTATGGAGGTTACTAATCCTCAAGATAAATGGGTTCACCATTCTAACTCTATAATCCATAACAACCGAGCATTCATTATCCAAAGCTTGCAACGAACATTTCTCCATTTCAAACTATGATTCCTTAAGAATAAAAGAGAATTACTAATCCCAAACCGCAAATGACCAATCACTTGGAAATCAAACAACCATTCAAATCATATCGTTCATCTAAAACTCAATATGAATCGATTTTCATTTACGACAAAACTCCTCAAACTTTGGGTACCGGGTCAATTTCCCTAAAGCAAAGTCTCTTTTAGAATCCACCAATTAGAGACATCAAATTCTCAAATGATATACCAAGCAACCGCTATAATACCCAACAACAACGAACTATTATCATGATAAACTAAATTCTCAAAATAATACTAGAATACCAAGCTCCAAATCTAAAACCACTAAGAGAGGATACATTATCACTAGTAGGATTCATCCTAGAGTTTAAGTCCTATTTTCCATGATCAAAAGCAACATGAAATTTGCTAAATCCAAAGACACATATTCTAGCTAAAGAATCCCAAAATTCATTACACTTATTCTCTAAGCTTTAGAAACGGAGTATCCAATCCACTAGAGAAAAGATGAAGGAGCAACGAGATAGGAAACGATAAGGAATCTCAAGGAGAACATGAGAATAATTCAAGCACGAGATTACAAGAGAGGAGCGCTGAAAATAACGAGGTCAAGAAAGAGACAAAGCAGATAGTAGAGGTATGAAGCTATCTGAGTAAGAAAGAAAGTACGAGCTTGTAATTTCTTAAAGATCAATCTTGACAAAAACATTCAAGAATGGAAATGAAAAGGAATGATGGCACGAAGAAGGGTTTAAGATTTAATCCACAAAGTTTCTCCTTTCAGACTTAGGGTGATAATAAAGCAACTCATCCCAAACAAAGGTCTCTTACAAGGGACCATCGTACCACAATCATCAAAGTAAGGTACACCTAGATTTAACAAATCGATTACAACCCAATTCACCCGCCCTTTCATATAACACGGATTCCCAATTGCGGAATTGTAACTCAAGTATAATAACATTCCTTTAGCTCAAATATTCAACACAACCTCAAAGGTTTATTTAATTGAAGGACTAACAAATACTCTCTTATACTCGGTCATTTTCAAGTCTATAGCCCACGAGTTCATTATTATCAAAGTACAACATCAAGCCAAACATCATCATTAACATCCCAAGGTATTTCCATCATAGATCACACATCATAATCCTCAAGTAATATGATTCAACTTACCGAAACCTTACTACTTCAAACGAGTCTCCAATACCATAAGATAAGATCATACCTTTAAATCCAAGAACTATAGCCAAATGCTTTTCCACCAAGCCTACACTTACAAACACACCATAGGAAACCACAAGACGTCACTTAGTCTCAAAAGCATTTTGCACCTCAAGGTATCATCCAAATATTCTCACTTAGAACAACTAGCTCCAATTTAGATATGATCCTCAAGACACTATAATATTACTAAACTCCTAAGCTCAAAAGATTAAATCACTAATGGTTTAAGAAGTCCTAGCCAACTCATTCAACCTTACACCATCAAATGCCATGAACTATCTACACATTAGTCATGGCAAGCATCAAGCATTAAAATCATCAAGCTTATCTTACTACCCTTCCTTAGAGATACAACCAATCATCAACATAGGGTGAATTAAGTTCTACACCATTTTCCTCAAATCACAAAATCATTCTAACAAACATTAATACTCTACAAAGTCTAAAATTCTTCCAACCAAGTACAATATGCCACAAACAAAAGGGTATGACATCCATAAAAATGTTACAAGAGGAAGGTAAGGATACCAATGGTAAGAGGGAGGAACTATCAAGAGTAATTTCCAAGAGGCAAACAAGTTGGAAAAGAAAGAAGTGCATAGATAGAAGGAAGAGAGCATAATACAATAAGGACGAGAGAATTCAATGATGAAGAAGAAATACACTTCAATTAGGCTTATAAATCTTCAAATTTTCGGTAGAGTATACTTCTTCTAGGTAACACAAAGATCCACCTTAAGACGGTAGATACAAACAAACATAACATCACTCAACACAATCAACAAACAAGTTAGAACCTAACAAACATCAAGCACACCAAAGACTACCAACTTAGGTCCTTAAGTCTACCCATCTCTTATTTATTATTTCAAGGTCAAGTAGTTTAAGTTTAGGGTTCACGTGTGTGCGTCGGGAGCGATAAAGCTCTGATACCAACTGTGACAACCCTCGCGAATGCGGAAATATAAAAACAAACAAGCATGTGAAATATATAGCAGAAATGTGAAGTTTTAAAAACTTTTAT
>JAIUZE010003108.1:0-39991 GCA_022085475.1 Heliosperma pusillum | reverse complement strand
TTTTAGTCAAACGGGTTTTGGGGTATGATATAATAATTCACATGTTAGAAGTCTTAATAAAATAACATGAAATGAATATGTTGATTTTATGTCTATGTGGAAAAGACTCTGTTTCTAGCCGGTTTGATCCAACGGGTTTTGGTCAAACTAAGATCTAGTCAGCCCCGATTTGACTGATGACCCGTCGCGGGACTCGGGTCGGGGATTTGTCTTCAAATATGGTTGTATTTAATTATTGAATTAGCCTTAGTAGATATGAGGCGATATGATATTTGAATATGATTTATTTGCAATTAGTCACATGATAGGATGTTTTCCCGTGACTGTTTGCTTATATGGTTGGTGTCGTGTTGACTAAGTACCCATAGAGAATTATGAATATATGGCGTCTTGACCATTCTAATTCTAAATGAGTAGCTTGGACCACGACATTGATAGGCCCGTACTATCTTTACCGAGCATACGGAGTTTGCCGCTTGATAGCTTTTGTGTCTCGGCTTGGTGGGTTTATATCCAAGTCGGGGCATGGTTGCCTAATCCGTTTTGGGGTTGGAACCAGCTTAAGTACTAGCCATCTCTGCTTAGGGGGTCGCCTAGTAGAGTTTCTCATAGACGTTTATGTCATGGGACGGGGAACGGAATAGCTGTTGTCGCTAGGTCTGATCAGTCTAGGACTAGGATGTTTTCCTACCTTGTGGTATAGCCTCGAGTTACAGAAGTCGACTATTGACGGTCCTAAGAACTTATTCCTGTTTTAGAAGTATTGGGTCTTTCAGTTTGTATGATTCTATGAGTTCTAGAAGGTGAGATGCAAGCCGGCTAGGATTGATAGAGTTTGGATTACCGATTGTTAACTGATTCACATGATACGTGTTGATTAGGGTTTGAGTGTATCATGGCCATGTTAATGGTAACCTCTGAGCTAGCATACCAGCTTCCCTACCTCGAGTTATAGTTTATTATCGGATTCACATGATAGCTTTCATATGCTAGGTTATATGTTAGTTAATTGTTTCATAACATGAAAAGCATATCATATATGTTAAGGTTTTGTATTTTCTATATACATTGCTTTTTTATGTTATTCATGTTTTCATTAAACTCGACATTTCGTGGCTGGGAGAACTCGGAGTTACTCCCCACTTGACTGTGGGCTTCCGTGTTTATATTTAATGCGGTCGAACAGGTGGTGTTGCATATTTGGGGTACATGACGAGCTAGCTAGCGAGTGAAGTATTTACCTTGGACCTATATTCGGTTCATAGTTTGTATATTATTGTATACACTTTTATTTCCGTATTTATACGGGAGATATGTCTCCCGTCTTGTAGATTTCTTTTGTATAATAGTATTTCCGTTTTTGTAATGACCTTTTTATGTTATGACACCTTCGTTATGTATCATTATATTTCGTTTATGTATTTAAATAATTTTTTTTCTTTCCGCAAATTTGAGGGTGTCACATAGCCACCCTCAATATGAGCAGGCATTTGGACCATCATGCAAGCATATGGTTTAGTAAACGTTTCAGACATTATAGCAGCAATTTTGGGGGAATGCAAATATGTTAGTATTTTGTAGTTGTGAAATTTTGTATGGTTGATAGCCTTGTAATGAGGCTGTACTTATAGAGAGTTAGTGATTAGAGTTATTGATTCACATGCAGTTATTGATTGAGTCAATTTGTGAATGTATATATGTTTCCTATGAAGTCAAGGCAGTTAATGTGGTAATATGCAGTTACTTCCTATATTCATGTCCAAACTTGTTAGCTTTGGTCATTCTTACAGATTCCCAACTTTAGCTTTGGTCATTCAGTATACAGTGGCCATGTTTTAGTTGCATGTTCTTGTTTCTGCTTATGTTGTTGTTGTTTCTGCTGTTAGAGTTGTTCTGTTGTTGTTTATTCACAGGTTTGGACTGTAATGCAATCTCTTTTAATCTCTTTTACTGAATAAAACCGTTGTTATTACTTTCCACAACGGTTTTACTGAATACAATCGTTGTGATAGAGTAATGACAACCGTTATTAACAAAGGACCCGTTGTCATTGTCTTTATTAGACTTTTCATATTGGCGCAAATAGGGTGAAAATATATAACAACGGGTATGTCTCAACCGTTGTCATTACTTTATCACAACGGTTGTATTCAGTAAACCGTTGTGGAAAGTAATAACAACGGTTGTATTCAGTAATAACCGTTGTTATTTCTTAATATATTTTTTTTTAATTAAAAGAGATTGCATTACAGTCCAAACTTGTCAATAAACAACAGCAGAACAACTGTAACAGTAGATACAACAACAACATAAGCAGAAACAAGAACATGCAACCAAAACATGGTCAGTGTATACTGAATGACCAAAGCTAAATTTGGGAATCTTTATGAATGACCAAAGCTAACAAGTTTGGACATGAATATAGGAAGTAACTGCATATTACCACATAAACTAGTCTAAGTCTCTCTATAAATACAGCCTCAAATCCCCTCCTTTAAATATTACATAACTCTAATTAATTCCTCCAAAAATTAACATCAACAATGGCAGCAGTTAACCTTCCCAACGATGAGACGACCCTTACAAAATTGACTGCAGATGAGGAGGAGGCTCTTGCCGTACTTCTCGCTGATCATCACCCATTGATTAAAGCATCCATTGAACATCAAAGGGATTATTGGATTAAGAGGCTTGAAGCAATCCGACTTCTCAACCAAGCGTCGTCATCATCATCGTCGTCTGGCTACCCTCGTCGGCCTGATACTCGCAGGTTGGATGCCGCAAGAGATATGTTGAGCTGTACCCGTCCTACCTTATCTCCACATGCAAGACGTGTACTTACATTCATTGAATCTGTTATTTCAAAATACGAGGTTAATGATCCGGAAGTCATCAGTATTATCAATATTGTTCTAGATTGTTGGTGGCAGTGTGAGAAAAGCTTTAACTCTTAACCGGAATTGTTTCGGATTATTTAAAATCTTTATTTTTTTAATGTCGGATGAATGTAATGTACTGTACTATAAAATCTGGGTTATTCCGAATGAAATAATCAATGATAAAGAATGTTGTTTAAAGTGTTTGAGTTGATATGATTAATTCCGCTGATGTTCAATCTTTTGATGTTTGATCAATAGCGATAATAATTTGATATTACATAAAATAAAAAAGACCTTGCTTTATTTATAAAAAAAAAAGACAATACAGTACACCAATATAATCTGGTCAGTATCGGGTCATCAAGTTACATACTGATAGAATTAAAACGCAAACACTAATATTATATATATATATATATATATATATATAGAGGCTGAATCAGGTGAGGCCACTAATTTTGGCGAGGCGGCCTGCCTCACCAAATTCCTTTGTTAACTATTCATTGGGCATTGTTAACTATTCATTGGGCTGAAAATTTTGGGTCATTTCTAATCGTTTCATTTGGCCCAAATACTTTATTTCTCTAATATAAAATAATCATAACCTCATATACTTTACTTTCCCACTCTTATTTACACGACTTAATTGAGTTGAACTTGACTTTGTGAAACTTGCACCTTATTTTGTGAATCTTGGACTTTATTTGTTAAACCTAAGACTTTATTTTGTGAATCTAAGAATTATTGTTGATTTATATTTGTTCATCTATGTGGGATTCGAACCCACACCTTGCACAATAGCACAATGCTCTACCGTTTGAGCTAATAGATAATAGAGTGCAAATTGATTTATGCATTAACAAATAACAAACATATTAAAGCACCGGTAAAGAGCTAATTAATTTTGTGAATATTGAGCTATGTGTTGTGAGTCTAGGACCTTATTTGATGTAGTTTCACAAATAAAGTCCAACATTCACAAATTATATGGGTAGGATGCACAAAATAAAGGCCTACTTTCACAAAGTCAATTCATAAGTTCACAGCAGTTTCACAAAGTAAGGTCTTAAACTCACACCACAAAGTCCAAGTTTCTCAAACCTTATGGGTCGAGTTAGGTAGGCAGGTAATTGTTGTGAAGTCGTGAGGCTCTAGACTCGTCTAATCTTATGCCTTATTTTGTGAACTCCAAACCTAATTTTGTGAAACCTAGACATGATATTGTGAATCTAGGACCTATTTTTGTAAATTCAAGACTTAATTGAGTGATTTTTGACGTATATTGGCATTGAAAACTTTTATAATAATCTCATATTTATATTTGTTCATCTATGTGAGACTCAAACCCAAACCTTGCGCAATAACGCAATGTTCCACCATTTGAGCTAATAAATAATAAAGTATATTTTCAACAAATAACGCATCAAAGCACTAATGGAAGCATATTTTCAAGATTAATATATCAAATAAAGTATATGAACTTGATTTTGTGAACCCTTAATATGATTTTGTGAACCATGCATCCTGCAGTTGATTTTGTGAACCCTAAATCTGGTTTTGTGAACCTTACATCTCATTTTGTGAATCTTATAACCGAGTTTGTGAATCTTAGACTTGATTTTGTGAATCCAACTTTAATTGCATAGACACACACATACAAGCTACCACTTTTCTCATATCAAAATAATTCCTTAACATCTCTGCATATAAATTACCGATTCACAAGATCAAAATGTAAATATAATCACAAATAAGTAGAAATCTGCTTTTGTGTTTTGTGAATCCTGAAACAACTTTTGAGAACCCTAGAGCTAATTTTGTGAATCTTGGATTCAATTTTGTGAAACCTGGACCTGATTTTGTGAAGCTTGGACATGATTTTGTGAATCCTTTTTTAACAGCATACACACACGCACATCAAAGAAACATTTTTATTTGTTTCATGATCTCCTCCTAACAAAACCAATGCTCATTACTCATCCTCCCAACTAAACATTAAAATAATTGATACCAGTAGAATCAACAACACTGGAACTCAACAAACACATCTTTTACTTGATTTAAAACTAGAATTGAGTACACTAAAACTCGATGATATGCAGTAAATTTCAAGCGAAATGAGTAAATTACCAAACATAAAAACATATATTGAAAATAACACCCGAAAAAACTAATGAATTCGAAACAATACAGAAAAGACAACAAATTCAGTTACAGTACAACTTTCATTGAGACATTTTATCATACTCCTCATCTACTGACGAAGACAACAACAAAATCAAATCATGCAACAACATAGGAAATATTAGCATACATTAGACTAAAGAAATGTTAATGATCGAACTTTGCATACACACACATAAAAATCGATTAAAACTGAAAAATCGACATAGTAATATAGTCCATAACTTAAATACATCAAAATTAAGAAATAAAACACTTAAATGAGAAATAAACGCATGAAAATTGCAAGTCAAAAAAATTAAAATCGTAAACACGGAAAATCGAAAATAAAAATCGAAAAATTGCATATTTAAAATAATAATTAAGAATGATTTAAGTTACAAAACAGAAATTAACTTACGATATTTAGGATGAAAGAGTAGAACATTATGAAATTTGATCAAGCATAATCAATTCAGGCAATATTTATGTTCATCATTGATATTATGCTCTTAATTTGAAAATTTTCAAATTACCTGGTGTTCATCATATGATAATGCTCGCCGATTGATGAGTAATCTTCCTCGTTATTATTGTTACGTGCAAAATCTCAGAAATATTTAGTGTTTTTTCGATTAATTTGTGCTTTATTTAGGGTTTCTTGAATTTGGGGATTATTTTGATTGACTTAAAAAAAATTTCCTGTAGGAATAAGAGTGGAAAGAGACAGTAGGCTATTGGGAGGATAAATGTAAGAGAGAGGAAGTAGTATTATGGCTAAATGAGAGGAGTGATAGTTGATTTGTTTAATCCTGCGTATAATCATCTATTCAATCTGAGTCCTTGATTCATATGTGATCAATGGTTCAGATGAGTACGGCAGCCTCACCGTAAGAAGGGTGCCTCACATGATTCATATGTGATCAATGGTTCAGATGAGTACGGCAGTCCTTGAATTTATTTACAGTAACTACATATTTTTTAATATAATCAATAAATTTTGTTTACTTACTGCAAATATTTTGATTGAATAAACTAACCTAATTGTAAATGATCCATCAAAACTTTCGAAACAAGATTTGGTGGAGATTTAGTGAGAGTTCTCATGGTTCTCATTATGTTAGTGGTTCTCACCGGATCCTGACCCTATATATGTATGTATGTATGTATGTATGTATGTATGTATATATATATATATATATATAGATATATCTATATAATATATAGATATATATATATATATATATATATATATATATATATATATATATATATATATATATATATAGCTTAGTTCAATTGAGTCCACCATTTTCTTAGAGTCCTTGAGTCCTCATCCTAGCCATTGGATGAGGGAGATGGATGGCTGAGATTTGGGAGATTAAAAAACACACTTATCACTAATTAATTACTTATGCACTAATTAATTAACTTTCTCTCTCTACTTTTAATTAATCACTTTTGATCACTTTTAAGCACTTTTGAGCTGCTGAGATTTATGAGTGTAACTTTGATGCTTGCGAGTGTAACTCTAATGTTTTAGAGTGTAACTTTAACTTTTTAAGGCGGTTTGTATGTAAAAATTTGAATTTAAACAATTTTAACACCTTACGTGTGTAACTTTGATGCTTTTCGAGTGTAACTCTAATGTTTTAGAGTGTAACTTTAACTTTTTAAGGCGGTTTATATGTAAAAGTTTGAATTTAAACAATTTGAACACCTTACGTGTGTAACTTTGATGCTTTTCGAGTGTAACTTTAATATTTTCGAGCGTAACTTTAAATTTTGAAGACTGTTTGTATATAATAATTTGAATATATATAATTTTAACATTCTACAAGTGTAACTTTGCTGATTTTCGAGTGTAATTTTAATTTTTTTGAGACGATTTTGTATATAAAAATTTGAATTTATATAATTTTAACATTTTACAAGTGTAACTTTGATGATTTACGAGTGTAACTCTAATATTTTACGAGTGTAACTTTAGTTATTTTAGGTCATTTTGAGTGGAATTTTTTGAATTTTATTACATGTTGAATTTATGTAATTTACTACAAATTTAGTCCTGTATGAGTGTAACTGTAGTCCTCTAAGAATGTAACTGCAATACTTTATGAGTGTAACTATAGTCCTCTATGAGTGTAATTGTAGTCCTCTATGAGTGTAACTGTAATCCGACCACCACAAACCAACCCACACTCACATAAAAAGTAGATCTAGAAACAATAAAATAAAAACAAGAGTAAAGACTAAAAAAAGAAACAGATCTGACATCAATAAGTGTAACTTTTAAGGTCATTTTGTGTTACTTTAATAGTGTTACTTTAATAAATAATGTGTGTTACTTTAATAAATGATATGTGTAACTTTAATAAATAAAATGTGTAACTTTAATAGACGATATACGTGACTTTAATAAATAAAATGTGTAACTTTAATAGACGATATATGTGACTTTAATAAATAAAATGTGTAACTTTAATAGAGAATTTGTATTACTTTAATAGAAGTCATTATTATTTGACTCCTTTTTTTTCAGATCTAGAATTAATAACTAGTGTTACTTTAATAAACGATATATGTGACTTTAATAAAGAATTTGTGTTACTTTAATAGATAATATGTGTTACTTTAATAGATAATATGTGTTACTTTAATAGATAATATGTGTTACTATAATAGATAATATGTGTTACTATAATAGATAATATGCGTGACTTTAATAGATAACTTGTGTTACTTTAATAAAAGTCATTGACATATGACAAAAAACTTCAGATCTGACAAAAAAAAAATGAAAAACCAAGAAATAAATACAACAAACAATTTTTTTTAAAAAAAAAAATAATCACCACATATGAAAGAGAGAAATATATATTAAAAAAAATGGAAGAACAACACCACAAAAGCCGACAGCCACGTCCACCACCCCCGACACCCTTCAGCTACCCACGAATCCACGTTACCCCATCCACCACCCTAAACCACCCACGAACCCTCCCCCAACTCCGACTACCGCAACAAACACCAACAACGGCCGTCGTGGCAGAGGAAGAGAGGGAGGTGGAAAAGAGAGCCAGATTTGATGTGTTGGGTTGTTTGTTGGTAGATGATGGATGGTGGGTCGTGGTTGGCAGTGGGGCGTGGTGTTGGTGTCGTAGGTGGAGCGTCGTGGTGGCGTGTGATGGTTGGTGGCGGTTAGTGAAGCAGGTTTGGGGCGTGGTGTTGGTGACGGTGGTGAGTGGCAGTCAGGACTCAGGCGGTCGGTGTGGTGAGGGCCCCAGATCTGGTTGTAGGAGTTATGTGGTGGGTGGTGGGTGGTTGTTGTGGTGGATAAGAGGCGGTGAGCGTCGAGGGTGGTCGTGGGGAGTGATTTATTTGGGTGGTGTCGGTGGGTGGTGGTGGTTGTGTGATGTTGTGTGAGAATGGAGGATGAATTAATTAATTGGGTTTTTTTGATTTATTTGAGTTTTAGAGAGATGAGGGTATGAATATTATGTGAGATGAGAGAGAAGTAATTGTGAGGAAAATCTTATATAGTGAATTAGTGTGAATTAGTGATTTATTAATGAAAATTAATAAAAACTAGAGAGAAGGTGATATTAATCATAATTTTGGAGTATCAATCTCAGCCTTCCATCTTCCCATATCCAATGGCTCTAAAGAGGACTCAAGGACTCTACGGAAAAGGGTGGACTCAATTGATCTTTGCTCTATATATATATATATATATATATATATATATATATATATATATAGGTTCTTATGAGTCCACCAATTTTTGTGAGTCCATGAGTCCTCAGTGTATATATATATAGGTTCTTATGAGTCCACCAATTTTTGTGAGTCCATGAGTCCTCATCTTGGCCATTGGATGAGGGAGATGAATGGATGAGATTGTAGAGACAAAAGCACACTTAACACTAATCATTTACCTATGCACTAATTAATTAACTTTCTCTCTCTAGCCTTTAGTTAATCACTTTTGACCACTTTTGAATTTCTGAGATTTGTGAGTGTAACTTCAGCCCATATTTGTGAAACTTCAAACTAAAATGTGATTTCGACTATATAAATTTGAATTTATGAAACTTCAAGACAAGTTTATGTGATTTTAGACTTTTTATGAGTGTAACTTCAGTCATTACGAGTGTCACTTCAACCATTATTTATGTAACTTCAAACTAAAATGTGATTTCGACTACATAAATTTGAATTTATGAAACTTCAAGACAAGTTTATGTGATTTTAGCCTTTTTATGAGTGTAACTTCAGTCACTACGAGTGTAACTTCAACCATTATTTTTGTAACTTCAAACTAAAATGTGATTTCGACGACATAAATTTGAATTTATGAAACTTGAAGACAAGTTTATGTGATTTTAGCCTTTTTCTGAGTGTAACTTCAACCATTATTTGTGTAACTTCAAGCTAAAATGTGATTTCGACTATATGAATTTGAATTTATGTAACTTTAAGACAATTTTATGTGATTTTAGCCTTTTTTGATGGTAACTTCAACCATTATTTGTGTAACTTCAAGCTAAAATATGATTTCGACGATACAAATTTGAATTTTTGTAACTTAAGACAATTTATATGATTTGAACCTTTTTATGATTGTAACTCCAGCCTTTACAAGTGTAACTTCAAACCGTATTTGTGTAACTTTAATTTTAAGACATAGTGTATGTAACTTTAAGACATGTTTATGTAACTTTAGTCATTTGAAAATTTTAATTTAAGTTAATTTAACTTTAAGGCATATTTTGGTAACTTTAGTTCTTACTAATATAACTTCAGTTCTTAATTGTACAACTTCAAGCATAACTTCAGTCTGTTAATAGTATAACTTCAGTATCTTAATAGTGTAACTTTAGTCCCTAAAACTGTAACTTCAGTCCTTAAAAGTGTAACTTCAATTTTTAATAATGAAATTTTAAGACATGTTATCTTTAGTCATTACTGGTGTAACTTCAGTCCAAAATAGTATAACTTCAGTCTAAAATAATGTAACTTCAGTACAAAATAGTGTAACTTCAGTCATTATATGTGAAACTTCAGTGAAACCACCACTTACCACAAAAAAAACTGGTGGTTTTTTAGATCTGAAAAAGTAATAAACATAAAAAACTTGAAAAATAATAATGAGATCTAAAAAATAAAAACATAAAAACTTCAGTTTTTAATAATGTAACTTTATTATTTAAAAGTGTAACTTCAAGGGTTAATAGTGTCACTTCAAGCCTTATAAGTGTAACTTCAAGCCTTAAAAGTGTAACTCAAAAAAATCAGATCTAAACATAAAAAACTATAAGAAATAACAAAATTAAAATAAACAAAACAAATTCGAAAAAAAAAACATAAAACATATTAAAAAAAAGTGTAACTTCAGCAAAAAAAAAAAACTGTGTAACTTTAGTCATTATATGGGTAACTTCAGTTACTAAAAGTGTAACTTCAATCATTATATGTGAAACTTCAGCAAAAAAAATGTGTAACTTCAGTCATTATGTTGGTAACTTCAGTTACTAAAAGTGTAACTTCAGCGATTATATGTGAAACTTCAGCACTAACAAAAAAAACTAGCAGTTTTTCAGTTCTGAAAAAATAACAAACATAAAAATTTGAAAAATAATAACGAGATCTAAAAAATAAAAACATAGAATTAAAATAATATGTATGTTACTTTAATAATATCAACAAGTGTAATAAGGTTATTTTGTGTTACTTTAATATATAATATGTGTTACTTTAATAGAGATATATGTAGCTTTAATAAATAAAGCGTGTAACTTTAATAGAGATTTGTGTTACTTTAATATACCATATGTGTGACTTTAATACACAATATATGATACTTTATTAGATGAAATTTGACACATTTTTTCAGATCTGAAAAAAAAAGGAAAAAAAAAAAAAAAAAAACACCATCCTACTGCAATTTTTTTGAAAAATAACTTATGTAACTTCAAGCTTTTTTTTGTGTAACTTCAGTCAATAAATAACCAATAATAACAACAATAACTATTTATTGCATTAAAAATACGAAATGATACAATTTTTTTTTCAAAAATCTATTTCTTTTTTAGTAGATGTAGGATTAAAATCAACTAAACAAGGTAAAAAAAAGTAGATATACATAACTTGTTTGTTATTTTTTCGAAATTAATAGTATTTTTAAGTAAATTTATGAGAAGAGAAAAAGAAAAGAAAAAGAAAAAAAAAATTAATACTAAATCTGAAAAATAAAATGTATATCTAAAGAGGAGAGGAGAGGGAAGTTGGTGGAGAGGAGAGTGGCGGAAGAAAGAGGAGTGGAGGCGGCGGGAGGCTGGCGAGACGGTGGAGGACGGACGGAGAGGAGAGGACGGAGGGAAGCTGGTGGAGGAGAGGAGGAGAGTATGGAGTAGGGAGTATGGTCGGAGTAGGAGAGGACGGTGAATGGTAGATGGGTGGAGGTCGTGGCCGTGGCCGTGGGTGGGGCGGGGACGGACGGCAGTGGCTAGGAGAGGACGGGCGACGTCGTGGTTGTGGCCGTCGTGACCAGTGGGTGGCGTGCGGCAGGTGGGTGGAGGTCGGACGGTGAATGGTAGATCTAGGTTTTTTTTTGGGTTTTGGTTTTGGTGGGTTTATTGGTGGCGGACGGAGGGTGGCTGGAATTTTGATGATTTTTGGATTGGGTTTTTTTTAGAGTGTTGATGAGAGATAAGGGAGGTAGAGAGAGAGTGAGGTAGGTTAAAATGAGAGAAAAAGGGCGAGGAAATGGTATAAGTATTAGGGTTTGATTGAAATTAGTGGTTTAATTAGTGGGGATGAGAGAGAGAGGGGGATTAAACACCATCCTAATGACATTTTCTTGTTTTAATCTCAACCATTGATCTTTAAGATCCAAGGGCCTCTAAGAGGACTCATGGACTCACTAAAAGGAAGTGGACTTACATGATCCTTTATCTATATATATATATATATATATATATATATATATATATATATATATATATATATATATATATAGGTTCTTATGAGTCCAACAATTTTTGTGAGTCCATGAGTCCTCATCTTGGCCATTGGATGAGGGAGATGAATGGATGAGATTGTAGAGACAAAAGCACACTTAACACTAATCAATTACCTATGCACTAATTAATTAACTTTCTCTCTCTAGGCTTTAGTTAATCACTTTTGAGCACTTTTGAATTTCTGAGATTTGTGAGTGTAACTTCAGCCCATATTTGTGTAACTTCAATCTAAAATGTGATTTCGACTATATAAACTTGAATTTATGAAACTTCAAGACAAGTTTATGTGATTTTAGACTTTTTATAGGTGTAACTTCAGTCATTACGAGTGTCACTTCAACCATTATTTATGTAACTTCAAACTAAAATGTGATTTCGACTAAATTTATGAAACTTCAAGACAAGGTTATGTGATTTTAGCATTTTTATGAGTGTAACTTCAGCCACTACGAGTGTAACTTCAACCATTATTTTTGTAACTTCAAACTAAAATGTGATTTCGACGACATAAATTTGAATTTATGAAACTTGAAGACAAGTTTATGTGATTTTAGCCTTTTTTTGAGTGTAACTTCAACCATTATTTGTGTAACTTCAAGCTAAAATGTGATTTCGACTATATGAATTTGAATTTATGTAACTTTAAGACAATTTTATGTGATTTTAGCCTTTTCTGATGGTAACTTCAACCATTATGTAACTTTAATCATTTGAAAATTTTAATTTAAGTTGATTTAACTTTAAGGCATATTTTGGTAACTTTAGTCCTTACTAATATAACTTCAGTTCTTAATTGTACAACTTCAAGCATAACTTCAGTCTGTTAATAGTATAACTTCAGTATCTTAATAAGTGTAACTTCAGTCCCTAAAAGTGTAACTTCAGTCCTTAAAAGTGTAACTTCAATTTTTAATAATGAAATTTTAAGACATGTTATCTTTAGTCATTACTAGTGTAACTTCAGTCCAAAATAGTGTAACTTCAGTCCAAAATAATGTAACTTCGGTACAAAATAGTGTAACTTTATTATTTAAAAGTGTATAATGTAACTTTATTATTTAAAAGTGTAACTTCAAGGCTTAATAGTGTCACTTCAAGCCTTATAAGTGTAACTTCAAGCCTTAAAAGTGTAACTTCAAGCCTTAAAAGTGTAACTTCAATCTTTAATTGTGTAACTCAAAAAAATCAGATCTAAACATAAAAAACTATAAGAAATAACAAAATTAAAATAAACATAACAAATTCGAAAAAAAAAACATAAAACATATTAAAAAAAGTGTAACTTCAGCAAAAAAAAAAAAACTGGGTAACTTCAGTCATTATATGGGTAACTTCAGTTACTAAAAGTGTAACTTCACTCATTATATGTGAAACTTCAGCAAAAAAACTGTGTAACTTCAGTCATTATATGGGTAACTTCAGTTACTAAAAGTGTAACTTCAGTTACTAAAAGTGTAACTTCAGCGATTATATGTGAAACTTCAGCACTAACAAAAAAAAATAGCATTTTTTTAGATCTGAAAAAATAACAAACATAAAAATAACAAAAAAACATAAAAAAGACATGTGTAAATTCAGTAAAACTACATATGTGACTTTAATATATAAAGTGTGTAACTTTAATAGAATATTTGTGTTACTTTAATAGAGGTTATTAACATCTCCTTTATCCTATCAAAAAAAAAAAACAAATCTGAAAATTTAAACAACAAAAAAATAAGAAAAATAAATGAAAAATAAAAAATAAGAAATTAAAACAAAAACACAAGAACAACAACAACACAAGAACAACAAAAACACAACACCACAACAACGACAACAACAACAACCTTGTACCCGCCCTCACCCCGACGCCACCAGCCCCTCCCTCACCCCGACGCC
This sequence comes from Heliosperma pusillum, assembly GCA_022085475.1. NCBI lineage: Eukaryota > Viridiplantae > Streptophyta > Magnoliopsida > Caryophyllales > Caryophyllaceae > Heliosperma > Heliosperma pusillum. The sequence continues at coordinate 26,043 of JAIUZE010003108.1, read as the reverse complement.
ACCACACCCTCACACCGAACCTTTCCCGACCCTTTCCCGACGCCTCGACACCACCAACACCACCAAAACCGTTGTCCTCCTCCACCAAAACCAGATCTGGACCAAAAAAGAAAGAAGAAGAAGAAGGGGAGATGGCAGACGGAGAAGAAGACGTGGAACGGGTAGTGGTGGGTTGGTGGTGGCCGAAGGTGGCAGCGTGAGTGAGGCGGTGGCTTGCTTTTGGTGGTTTATTTTTTAGATCTAGTTTTTTCTTTCTTTTGGTGGTTACTTTTATTTTAGAGAGAATATAAGAGAGTGTTTTTTGTATTTGTGGGGATAGATCTAGTATTTGTATTATTTCAAAAAAAAAAAAAAAGTTTAGGCGGTGGCCGGTGGTGACCGGCGGTGATCGGCGGTGGCCGGCTGTGAAGGCCGGCGGTGGCCGACGGAGAAGAGGAGAAGAGTAAGTGATGGAGGTGGTGAGAGTTTTTTTAGAAAGAGTAGAGGTGGTGAGTGATTTTTTTGGATTTTTGAGTTTTGTGGGTTTTAGAGAGATAGAGATGATGGATATTATGAGAGATGAAAGAGAAGTAATTGTGAGGAAAATGTTATATAGTGAATTAGTGTAGATTAATGATTAATTAGTGAAAAGTAGAGAGAAGGTGATATTAATGACATTTTTGGAGAATCAATCTCAACCATCCATTTTCCACATCCAATGGCCTCTAAGAGGACTCATGGACTCACTCTTTTGGGATGGACTCTCTTGATCCTTTCTCTTTCTCTCTCTCTCTCTCTCTCTCTCTCTCTCTCTCTCTCTCTCTCTCTCTCTCTATATATATATATATATATATATATATATATATATATATATATAGAGAGATAGGTTCTTATGAGTCCCTTATATTATGTGAGTCCTTAAGTCCTTATAAGGGCCTTTGGATCAACCAAATCAATGGTTGAGATGGAGAGAGAGGTAATGGCTTCAATAGGCCCAAGAAAAAAAGGAAATTCAGATTTATGCATGTTAGTGGGTTTCACTGCCCCAAGACACAGGCCAACGTACTATATCTGACAATATCCATTAGGTTTTAGTCATTTATACTGTATCCACCATGCAAAAGCTCACAACCTCTATAATACTACTTTCTATCTCTATAATACAACTTCACAACCTCTCTCTACATCCAAAAGCTTCATAATTGTGCTGGAACAATAATCTACAATCAGATTTTCGCCATATTACTGTCTAAATATTCCAAAAATTTGCAAGGTTTCTTCAATAGCGTCATCTCTGATCAACAAATTGTTGAATACGCCAATGGTAAGTTCTATTATTGATGTTTTCTATTTTAAATAAATTATTGATGTTTCTTCTAGGTTTTGTTTAAATAAAGACTGGAGCATAATTTTTGTTCACTGTCAAAGCATCTACGGATTTTTTTTAGTTGAAGTTACACATATTGCTATTAGAGTTTCATAAAACACAGTTAAAGTGAAAGTGTATCTTCATTGTTAAAGTTTTACAAGACTTGGTTTTTGTTTGTTATTTTACTTTAATTTACTTTATTGACAACTTAAATTAATACTCAATCATGCTGATGAATATTGTTGAATATTAGAATATTATATTTTATTGAAGTAATATTAGAACTATAGTTTGAAGTGAATAATATTGATGAACTAGTATTGAAGTTCTATAAAAACATGTAGCAACGTTGAAGTTAGAGGTATTATTAGAATTTTACAAACTTGTTTTTTTTATTGTTATTTTACTTTATTGGTGAATATTGTTGAATATTATAACTATTGATTGAAGTGAATAATATTGATGAACTAGTATTGAAGTTCTACTGAAGATATGTAGCACATTAAAGTCTTGAAGTTACAGGTATTTACATTAAAGTCCAATAAAACAACGTTGAAGTGACATAATGTTGAAGTTTCACTACCTGTACATTGAAGTTACACATGTTGTTGTTGAAGTACATAATATATTGTCCATTAATTGAAGTTACATTAATTGTATATAGAAGTGATGCTGATAGTTGTTAAAGTTACATATTGTTTTGTAGTTACTTGTATTGTCGTTGAAGGTCTGCAAAACTTCGAGTTAAACTGATTGATATTAAAGTTAAAAAATGATTTTGAAGTTACACTATTCATGCACTAAAGTGTTAGAAAATTTCCTTAAAGTTTGAAAGTCTTGAAGTTATAGGTATTTACATTAAAGTCTAATAAAACAACGTTGAAGTCCTGTACATTGAAGTAACACATGTTGTTCTTGAAGTAACACATGTTGTTGTTGAAGTAATACGGGTTGTTGAAATAAAAGATTAAAGTATTGAAGTTTCACTACTTGTACATTGAAGTAACACATGTTGTTGTTGAAGTTTCATAAAACAGAGTTAAAGTGAAACTGTATCTTCATTATTAGAATTTTACAAACTTGTTTTTTTTATTGTTATTTTACTTTATTGGTGAATATTGTTGAATATTATAACTATAGATTGAAGTGAATAATATTGATGAACTAGTATTGAAGTTCTACTGAAGATATGTAGCACATTAAAGTCTTGAAGTTACAGGTATTTACATTAAAGTCCAATAAAACAACGTTGAAGTGACATAATGTTGAAGTTTCACTACCTGTACATTGAAGTTACACATGTTGTTGTTGAAGTACATAATATATTGTCCATTAATTGAAGTTATATTAATTGTATATAGAAGTGATGCTAATAGTTGTTAAAGTTACATATTGTTTTGTAGTTACTTGTGGTGTCGTTGAAGGTCTGCAAAACTTCGAGTTAAACTGATTGATATTAAAGTTAAAAAATGATTTTGAAGTTACACTATTCATGAACTAAAGTGTTAGAAAATTTCCTTAGAGTTTGAAAGTCTTGAAGTTATAGGTATTTACATTAAAGTCTAATAAAACAACGTTGAAGTCCTGTACATTGAAGTAACACATGTTGTTCTTGAAGTAACACATGATGTTGTTGAAGTAATACGTGTTGTTGAATTAAAAGATTAAAGTGTTGAAGTTTCACTACTTTTACATTGAAGTAACACATGTTGTTGTTGAAGTAACTCATGTTGTTGAATTAAAAGATTAAAGTGTTGAAGTTTCACTACTTGTACATTGAACTAACACATGTTGTTGTTGAAGTAACTCATGTTGTTGAAGTAAAAGATTAAAGTGTTGAAATTTCACTACTTGTACATTGAAGTAACACATGTTGTTGTTGAAGTAACTCGTGTTGTTGAAGTAAAAGATTAAAGTGTTGAAGTTTCACTACTTGTACATTGAAGTAACACATGTTGTTGTTGAAGTAACTCATGTTGTTGAAGTAAAAGATTAAAGTGTTGAAATTTCACTACTTGTACATTGAAGTAACACATGTTGTTGTTGAAGTAATACATGTTGAAGTAAAGGATTAAAGTGTTGAAGTTTCACTACTAATACATTGAAGTAACACATGTTGTTGTTGAAGTAACATAATTTGTACAACTTATGCAGGTTCATTTGCTAACGGAGAATGGGTGTTTTGTAAGAAAGTAGAAGATGAATTTACTCCGTACGTCGGGCAGGAGTTCTCTGCTATTGATGAAGCAGTTAATTTCTACAAAATATATGCACTTGCTTGTGGCTTTGACGTTCGGAAGTACACAACAAAGAAGTGGCGTGATGGGAAAGTGAAATCAAAGCTTCTGGTTTGCAACAGAGAGGGGTTCAGTAAATCATACAAGGTGGATGAAACACTCAAAAGGAGGACTAAAATAACTAGGATCGGGTGCAAGGCCAGAATAAGGTTATTTATGGACGAAAGGGTAATATGTATTGACCGAATCACCGAGGGGCACAACCACGAACTAATCTCGGTCTATGATCGAGAGTTTCAGAAACTGTCAAGAAGAATTACGAGTTATCATAAACAGATCATCGTCTATAATTCGAGGGTTAGTAATTAACTTTTAAATGTCTCGTTGATTTAGATTGTTTGCAACCTATATTAAAAGTGACAGTATTATTGGATATAAGTTAGTTAATATTTCAATTTATGTTTTTTGTGTGTAGTTGAAGATTGGAGCAACAAAGACTTATAATATGTGCAAGGAGCACGTTAATGGTTTCGAGAACATTGGGGCTAGTTTAACAGATTTCAAAAACTTCCACAGGGATGTGAAGTGCTTCATTCATGAGCGAGACGGTCAGTTATTTGTAGATCATTTTAAGAACATGGCTGAAAATAGACAGGGATTCTTTTTCGACTACGATATAGACAGTGACGGAAGCCTACGTAGGGCAATTTGGGCTGACGCTACTGCGAAACGGAATTACTCTGTATTTGGTGATGCGGTGTCCTTTGACCCATCTTATTGTACCAACAAATATTCGATGGTATTCACCCCGTTTACCGGTGTCGACCACCATAAACGGTCAGTAACATTTTGTGGGGCTTTGATTGCGAAGGAGGACTTTGAATCCTTCAACTGGGTATTTACAAAATTTTTGAAGGCTATGGGAGGAAAGGAACCCGAGTACATCATCACAGATCAGGATCCAGGGATTATAAAATCTGTGGCACTAATGTTCAAGACAGCGCGTCATCGATTTTGCATGTGGCATATCATGAACAAGGTGCCGGTCAAGTATGGACCCACGAGGGCTGATTACAGCGATTTGATTAAAAAAATGAATGAAATTGTATGGGATGACGACCTTGAAGCAGTTGATTTTGACAAGAGATGGGAAATCATAATGGCGGAACATGAGATTGGTACAGAAGATTGGTTTTCAGACACGTACGCTATAAGGAAACAGTGGGTGATGGCGCATTGCAGGGATTTGAAAATGGCAGGCGTTATGAGAACAACGCAGAGATCGGAGAGTGAAAATAGTTTTTTTAAGAGATTTGAGCACAAATCAGGTACTTTGGTAGAGTTTTGGATGCGTTTTGTTAGCGCTATGGACCATCAAAGACACCAACAAAAGAAGTTAGACAACGATAACCGACAATCATCACCCAAAACAGAAACTCATCTTGATATAGAAAAACACGGAGCGAAAATCTACACACACGAGATTTTCAATGAGTTTAGGGAAGAGGTCAAATACTCTTTCGATACATGTAAAACCGGGGGGTACGCCAAGATAGGTGAACTTGAGGTGACAACAGTAACTGATACATTCAGAGGAAAGGATTTTGAAGTTGAATACAACCCAGGTAATTTGTCAATGTTTACTATTTATTTAAATTTACAAAGTTCATTAAATACACATATACTTGAAGTTACCAATAATGCTCTTGAAGTTACACACTAATCACATTGAAGTTACAGACAATATGAAAAAAAATGTATTGAAGTTACACAAGATTTAGCTTGAAGTTACCTAGGATTAAGTTGAAGTTACACAATTATTCGTTGAAGTAACATAAAAATAGTATTGAAGTAACACAATTAGTTATTTAAGTAACACACTAATCACATTGGAGTCCATTAAAGTTACCCTATTTTAATATTACGTATTGAAGTAACCTAATAACGTATTGAAGTTACATAATAACGTATTGAAGTAACACAATTAGTCAATGTATGTCTTGAAGTCATCCTCTGTTATTGAAGTTACAGAATTTGTGTATTGAAGTGGCACAAAATGTCGTTGGTCTTAAAGTTTTTGAAAATTAGTCTCTGTAGTTACAGTATTTGTCAATTGAAGTAACAATGGTACTGAAGTAACATAATAAAGTATTGAAGTAACACAAATACTTATTGAAGTGACACAATTACGTATTGAAGTAACACAATTAGATAATGTTTATCTTGAAGTCATCCTCTGATATTGAAGTTACAGAATTTGTTAGTTGAAGTGACACAAAATGTCGTTGGTCTTAAAGTATTTGAAAATTATTTACTGTAGTTACAGTATTTGTCTATTGAAGTAACAATGGTATTGAGGTAACACAATTAAGTATTGAAGTAACACAATGAAGTATTGAAGTAACACAATGAAGTATTGAAGTTACATATAATGGTCCTGAAGTTACAGTATTTGAAAATTAAAGTGTTGACAAATTTAATTATGTGCTAGGTACACTTGAGGGAAGATGCAGCTGTAAAATGTTTGAAACAAAAGGATTATTGTGCCGCCATCTCATATGGATTTTTACATCCAATGGTCTCAAAACGGTTCCCATCATTTATGTTGCTAAAAGATGGACTAAAGATGCACTGCGCTTTGCTATGTTAGACGGTGGTGGTTCAATAACAGAAGACATTGATGTCATTGATGGTGAACTACTTGAGCTGGCGAATTTGTGGTCAGAAGTTCACGAGACCGTTGGGTTACTTAGGGGAAGGGGTAAGGCTGAGGTTGAGAGCTTGTGCACCTTAGTTCGAGAATTTAAGGGGAAACTACTACCAGAATGGGCCCCCCCGAATAAACAACAAGAAATTGAGACAATACTTGGTTGTACAGTGAGTGAAAAGATCACGATTCTTCCACCAAAACAGTGCAAAAACAAAGGTAGTGGTAAAAGGATGTTGTCGAGCAAGGCAAAGGCTGTTGCCTTAGCAAAAAAAGCCCAAACGCTTATGTAATAATTGTAAGCGAATGTCCAACCACGACAAGAGAAACTGCCCAAACCCTTTTGCAGATCACCCACCATCCCCATCATCAGAGGACTATGAAAAAGGGGAAGTGTCCGGCGATCATGAATCAGAAGAAGAAGAATCAGAAGAGGAAGAAGAAGGAGAGGAAGAAGAAGGCGAGGATGAAGAAGGAGATGCTGAGGAGGAAAACAATGTGTAATGAAGTGACAGTTTAAGTAATTATTTTGCGCCAACTATTAGTTATGGAATCGTTGTACGTGACTTGAAGTTATTTGTTTTTCGGCTGACTGGCCTTGAAAAACCATTGAATGGCCTTGAACTTTTATTTATGTGTATTGGAGTTTCATTGAATGGTTTTGTAGTTTCATTTATAGAGCCTTAAAGTTTCAGTTAATGGCCTTAAAATATGCTTCAGTGAATGGCCGATAAATTTCATTGAAATTCCTTGAAGTTAAACTCTAAATGCATTAAAGTAACACAGACAACAACTGAAGTGACACTACTTACTTGAAGTTACTCAACAAAAATTACCTTGAAGTTACTTTGAATAGTCCTGGAGTTTCATAAATATTGAGTTGAAGTTACACAAACCTTCCAAAAATATACTTAAAACATACATGTTACAGGTTTTTTCCTCCTAAACATACATGTTACACTCTAAATGCATTAAAGTAACACAGACAACAACTGAAGTGACACTACTTACTTGAAGTTACTCAACAAAAATTGCCTTGAAGTTACTTTGAATAGTCCTGGAGTTTCATAAATATTGAGTTGAAGTTACACAGACCTCCCAAAAATATACATAAAACATACATGTTACAGGTTTTTTCCTCCTAAACATACATGTTACAGACCTTCCAAAATTAACATTGTTTTTTCCCACGGGGCTTCCAAAATTAACATACATGTTACAGGTTTATATGTCAAAATACATAGAAACATTGTTTTGTCTGATTGCTTCATTACACTATTTTTTTACCAAATATTTGTCCACTTTGCGCCTAAGTTCAACTTTTTTCCAGATGTTGTCTTTGTCCGCCACAAAAGCACCAACCTTAGCCATAACAGAATCTCTTCTGACGTTCAAATCAGCAAGTACAAGGGTCGCCGCCAATTGAATTACCAAATAACGCCGGTTGACCTTCCGCTCCAGCTCCTTGTGCTCGAAAGGCTCACCCTCGTACATTAACATATGCATCATTGTGAATATCCCAGATTCACTGAGATCATGGGCGGGGTTGTGCCAGCCAAAAACTATCTGACGATGAGTGAAGTCCAATAGGCAGCTTCCTCTGACAACACCTCTCGATTCAAAGTAATCGGCCATGGCACTAGCCTATATAAAAGTGAACATTGATAAATAGATTAAACAATCAGATATTCACAACATTAAAATTTCGTTTATTGTCGAAAAACTTACAATTACACGAGAAGCCTTGCATATGATAGACTGATTCGAATCAGAGTGAAATTGATGGTCAAGGAGATCAACTGTTTTTGACCTGTAGTTGATACATGTGCAGGCAAAATGGCCGTCGATGTTAAATGGTACGAATAATAAATCTGCATTCAGATTGAATGAGTCCTCACAATCCTTGATGAAGAGATCCCATAATCGGAAAACTTCATCAATGTCCTCATTGTTCTGAGTGGACTGGTCAGAGGTAACAATCATCCTGTTGAGCGCGTCCTGTATAGTTACAATAGTGAAAAAAAACGTTATTCAGTGAGTTGAAGTTTCACATAATGTCATTAAACTTTACCAATCCCGGAGTTGAAGTTTCACAAATTAGTGTTGAAGTTTCACAAATTAGTGCTGAAGTTTCACAAATTAGTGCTGAAGTTTCACAAATTAGTGCTGAAGTTTCACAAATTAGTGTTGAAGTTTCACAAATTAGAGTTTCACAAATTAGAGTTTAACTAGATATTATTACCATATGACTTATGCCAAAGAAAGCCATTCTTGCAAAATCGCTGTCATCCGACTCTATCCGATTTAGCAACATCGACCAACACTCGATCACATCGGTGTACATTAGCCTATCCGGTAGCATGGACAAAATCTGATCCCTGTTAAGCGTTGCATGGCGGCTGTAATACACTAGTGCTTCTCTGTGTCGCAAACATTCAAAATAATCAACTAACATTCAAGTCATCTTCGAAAACGCAATGAATAAAAAATTAAATAGAACTCACGTATTTTCAAAGGTGTGGTCGTCTAAGAAGCAATAGTCAGCCACGTTTTTCCTCAAAATTTGTACATCCCTTATCAATATCTGGTTCTTTCGTAGTGTCTTTGAAACAACAAGAGACTTTGCCTCAGGCTCCCCGCAGTTGATTGAGCACCCTAATCCATCCCCCCTACCACGACGACGACTACTGATAGATGACAGCCCCCCACTAACAAGGGCCCTACTAACAAGGCCCCCACTAACAGGGGGCTTGCCTGTTAAGGATGGACCTTCAGGAGTGCGGTTATCAGGCGTCATGTAACGAGGCCGCTTGGCTGAGCTCATCTCTATGTCAGTATCGGTGTTTCTCTTGAGAATGGAGGTAGTCAATGGATGTGCCTTAACTTCATTAAAAACAGCGACCCTACCTAACACATCTTCCCTGTCCTTGTTGCAGTCACTAAGGACAAGGGTGGCACCAATCTCGGCTCGGAACAGGGTAGTCATGCCCGGTTTCTCTAGCCCGCACTCAAAAAGCTCTCCCCCATAAAGTAGCATATGCAACATCAAATAAACCCCACAATCATTCGCAAAATACCCAACTGCTTGCCATTTAAATTCCTTGTTAACAAGACTAAAACCCCTAACCTTTGAGCCTTTCATATGTCCTTTCGACACCATATAATCTCCCATTAAATCAACCTGTTAGTAGAGTTTTGACAGAAAACGGATAAAGCCATTGTTAGTTAAGCAAAAAAAACTAATAATGCATGATAACTGAGTGTTATGTATAGAAGCATTACAGCCATCCGAGATATGCCTCCGTAAGGCAATTTAAGAAGATCTTCATCGTAATAGCGATTGTCTAGGTACTCGATCTTCTCGGATAAGAAATTAATGCAAGCACAACTGTAATGATCTTTATCACCAGACAACACGGGGATGAAGACCTGAAACACAATAATTGCAGCTTGAAGTTACAGTTTCCCAGAAAAAGCTTGAAGTTACACCCTAAATAAATTGAAGTTATACAAACAACAGCTGAAGTGACACCACTTAATTGGAATTACCAATAATGCACTTGAAGTTACACACTAATCACATTGGAGTTTCAGACAATATGACAATTAACATATTCAACAATTAGATCTTGAAGTTACACAATATTCATATTGAAGTGACCCAGAATGAAGTTGAAGTTATACTAATGTCTGAAGGTACACAATGTCTACCATTGGAGTTACACTAAGAATAATGAGCATCTACCATTGAAGGTACACAAAGTGTACCAACCATTGAGATTACATACTAGAAACATTGAAATAACATAGGTTAATCCACATATACTTGAAGTTACACTCTAAATGCATTAAAGTAACACATACAACAACTGAAGTGACACTACTTACTTGGAGTTACCAATAATGCTATTGAAGTTACACGCAATGAACATTGAAGTTACACACTAATCACATTGGAGTTACGGACAACATGACAATCAACATATTCATCAATTAGATCTTGCAGTTACACATTATTCATATTGAAGTGACCCAAAATGATGTTGAAGTTATACTAGTTACATTGAAAAAGTACAAATACCAATTAAAGTTACCCAATTAGGCACTGAAATAACACAATAATAGATTTGAAGTTACACACAGACTGAAGTTACCCACTAAGAATAATGAACATCTACCATTGAAGGTACAACTGTACCAACCATTGAAATAACATACAATATGCTTGATGAAGTTCATATGCTTGGTAACTCCACATATACTTGAAGTTACACTCTAAATGGTTTAAAGTTACACAGACAACAACTGAAGTGACACTACTTAATGGAGTTACCAATAATGCTCTTGAAGTTACACACAATGAATATTGAAGTTACACACTAATCACATTGGAGTTACGGCCAATATGACAATCAAGAAGTTGAAGTTACACATTATTCATCTTGAAGTGACCCAAAATGAAGTTGAAGTTATACTAGTTACATTGAAGCAATACAATTATCCATTAAACTTACCCTTCCAATATTGAAGTTACCCAATTAGACACTGAAGAAACACAATAATAGAATTGAAGTTACACAAAGACTGAAGTTACACACTAAGAACCAACCATTGAGATTACATACCAGGAACATTGAACACTAGTAGTGAATTAAAAAGGATTGAAGTTTCACCATTTTATTGCAAAAGTTAGCTTAGAAAACATACCATATCAGCGTCGAGATTTAATGGAGACAAACATGATTCCTGCCATGTGTCCCAACTGGTAAACAGTTGCTGTGTCAGATCGACGACTTTTCCTGATTTCCTCGCATGATAAATTTCCAGCAAAGTCTCCTATAATTAGAGTGAAGAGAAATTAATAAACCCATAATATGCGTTGGAGTGAAGGTATTATAAACAATTCGCATAACTTCAATAAAGGTTTAATCCTACTTACAGTGTGACTAAGGCCAAAGCTACATCGGGATTTTAACCCGTGTTGATTCTGCTGTTTAGTGATTTCATTAAGTAACAAACACCAACAATCAATAACGTTGCCAGTGATTTGCACTCCGGGTTCTAATGACACCAAATCCTCCCGAGTTATGCAGTAGAAGTCTGAATATGTCACCAATTGTTCCCTAAAAGGACAAATTGTCACATTATTAATGTAAAAGCATAAAAGTTAATGAATAGAAGTACCAGGGTAGAAATAGTTCACTTACGATTTGTTAAGGGCGTCTGATTTATTAAAGATGTAGTCCATCACATCTTTCCTCAAACTGAACACTGTATTGAACATCGTCTTATTGCGCTTCATAATTTCTGACACCACCAGCTGGTTGGGATCAGGTGCCCCACAGTCAATAGAACACCCCAGGTTCTCGGGGATAACATCCATGCAAGATAGGGGGGCATTGGAATGGAGTAGAAATGGGTGAAAAATAAGATTAGTTTGCGGGACATAAATGGTGGGAGCAGCATCAACGTTCTTTTCACTGACTTCAGGAGGCATATCCCCTCCCACACCTGACGTCTCAACACCCCCTGCGCCAGGTGCGCTACCGTCTATTGCAAATCCACCAGCGGACTCAGGTACTCCACGATAGGCCTCTTTTAAATCTGCTGTAACCATAAGAGTCGATTGGATCTGGTAATAGTCCCTTTCAGGTGACTTCTCTGTTGCAATGGGCGTCTCCACAATCGGTGCATCATCGCCCACGGGTCCATGATCAGTAGACTTGTCAGCAACGGCAACGACAACGACGTCACCTGCATCCCCTAAATGCTGCACAACGTCTAGGTCAGCAGCCCCTTCTGCATCCCTTGACATCACATTTCCATCCCCAGTGGCTTCAATAGCCTCCGCCTCCCCCGCTCTTAAAAAGATTTCTTTAACACTAGCCGTGGAAAAGGGATCCAGGCTACCCATCATATCGTCTGAGGCCAAGTCAACCTCTATATCTGCACCACCATCTACTTCACAAACAGCTTTATCATCCTCTCCCGAAAAACCTTCAATGGCAAGACCACATAGAACTTCTCTCACTTGAGTGGTAGCCCTTTGTTGTTGTTTTTTATGTTGAGCCAGTCCCGGCTTGGATTTTTGAAAGACAGGTGCAAGAGATACAGATCGTCCCATACTTGCAGCTATCTCTGATACTTCATCAACGTAACGATTAACGTTTTCATCTCCAAAAAATTCTTGGGTTGACTGTGAAGGCACGAGGCCTACTGGATCACTGTCTCCACCAGTTGCAGCTTTGATCCTAGCGGTTGCATCTGCATACCAGGAATGAAACGCAACAGCATTTCTTTGCATCTGTAAATAAAGCTCATGTACACCCTAAAATTAAAACAAGTACATAAATGTTAGTCAGATTAATGAGAATGAGTTGAACACAATAGAAAGTTAAACTGAATATGATTGAAGTTACATTAAATATGATTGAAGTAACACAAAATATGAATCGAAGTAACACAAAATAAGATTGAAGTAACACAAAATATGATTGAAGTAACACAAAATAATATTGAAGTAACACAAAATATAACTGAATATGATTGAAGTAACACAAAATATGAATCGAAGTAACACAAAATAAGATTGAAGTAACACAAAATATGATTGAAGTAACACAAAATAATATTGAAGTAACAAAAAATATAACTGAATATGATTGAAGTAACACAAAATATGAATTGAAGTAACACACAATATGATTGAAGTAACACAAAATATATTTGAATTGAAGTTACACAATCACTAAGTCATATTTGAAGTTACCCACACTCCACTTGAAGTTTCACTTTGATAAAATCAACTTATTCACTATGATATTATATATGGGTCAGTAAATTGAAGGGCAAGTAACAGAAGACTCACATCAACAGCCCGGGCTTTCAATTCGTCATCATCCTCAATTCCTGGCGGTAGTTCTATCTGAATGAACTTCTTCTCCACTATTGGGTGGGAGCTAGATCCCAGAAAAAGTTGGGGTTCACTCGGCCCCGCAATGGTCAACCTTTGACGAACCTTCCCCACCTTAGACCGCGGATATTTTACCTTTGAAAAAGGAAGACGACCCAACCCCCCATGTCCATCTCAGCAGCAATCCTAGTCTTCATCCTATGTTCGTCCCAGTGTTTTATCAGTGGGAGATCGTGTCTGCATTCCTGTCCTCTAAAATCGAACCTCTGGAAATAGGTGATCATCAGAAAAGGGATACACCCAAGCAAATAGGCTGGCATAGGGTCCTTTACAGAGTCTTTCGCAGCACTAACTATACCATTTAACACGTAAGAACACCAGTCAAACGTTGCAATACAACTGACATCTTCTACTGCCTTGAGTAGCTTTAAATCTATTCCGTTATTTGAAGTGGGGCATAGGAACGACGACATACTACACAAAACAAATAGCCTGCAGAATTCATCACCACCTAATTTGTCCTTCTCTAGATCTATGAATGCCTTACCCAAAGGGACAGGATCAGCCGGCTTAACAATCCCATATCGTGACCGCCATCGATCTTTCAATTCCTTGAATTCCCGTTCAGTAGATTTCTTGTAGCGGCCAGTAGGAACAAGTTCGAGCGGATTGGGCCCCGTGGGCAACAAGAAGCAGTCATGTACATCCTGCTTAGTAACCATGAACTCCTTTAGTTTAGACGCCCTGAAAACATAGGACCCATCACAGAAACAATCGAAAAAATGAAGGACATGCGCAAGCGGGTACGTTGTAAAATTCAATTCTAGCAGCCCCCCAAAACCAATTTTCTTGACTGCTGCAATCTGTGCCACATTCAGCCCCTCCATCACTTTGACCAGCCTCGCGGAGCGACACCTCACCTTAATCTTAGGCAAGTCTTGTGTCTCAATTTGTTCGTCGTCACCTGAAGCCATCTGAGGAAGACAAGCATTAACAATATTGAACTCCATGTATTATGAAATAAAAAGAACACAAAATTGAAGAAAAACAAGGAAACTGTATCTTCATTAAACTTGGAGTTACTCACAAATGACTTGAAGTTACACACCATTCACATTGAAGTAACAAAAATATCGACTAAATATGAAGTAACCAAATAAGCCACTGAAGTAACACAATATTAGATTGAAGTAACACAAAATTGAAGTAACACAAAATTGAAGAAAAATAAGGAACTGTATTGAAGTTACTCACAAATGACTTGAAGTAACACACCATTCACATTGAAGTAACAAAAATATCGAATAAATATGAAGTAACCAAATAAGCCACTGAAGTAACACAATATTAGATTGAAGTAACACAATATTAGATTGAAGTAACACAAAATTGAAGAAAAAAAAGGAAACTGTATTGAAGTTACTCACAAATTCACAAACTGACTTGAAGTTACACACCATTCACATTTAAGTAACAAAAATATCGACTAAATATGAAGTAACCAAATAAGCCACTGAAGTAACACAATATTAGATTGAAGTAACACAATATTAGATTGAAGTAATACAAAATTGAAGAAAACCAAGGAAACTGTATCTTCATTAAACTTGAAGTTACTCACAAATGACTTGAAGTAACACACCATTCACATTGAAGTAACAAACATATCGACTAAATATGAAGTAACCAAATAAGCCACTGAAGTAACACAATATTAGATTGAAGTAACACAAAATTGAAGTAATACAAAATTGAAGAAAACCAAGGAAACTGTATCTTCATTAAACTTGAAGTTACTCACAAATGACTTGAAGTAACACGCCATTCACATTGAAGTAACAAACATATCGACTAAATATGAAGTAACCAAATAAGCAACTGAAGTAACACAATATTAGACTGAAGTTACACAAAATTGAAATAACACAAAATTGAAGTTATTCACTTTTATAAATTAAAGTTATTCACTAATTACATAGAAGTTACACACATTCAACTTGAAATGACATACAATAAACATTGCAATAGAAGTTACACCCAACTAAATTAAATTTATTCACTGGTTAATAAAAGAAAAAAAAACCCAAATTAAATAGAAGTTACACGAAATCAACTTGAAGTGACACAAAATGAACATTGAAATTAAATTTATAATTTTAACCAGTATGACAATATGGTTAACTCAGATTGCAATCAATGTAATTAATTGTATGAGTAAGATAATCAGGAACCCTAATTTATAACCGGATTAAAACTATAAAGACTGTGTTTGAAATAATCAGAAACCCTAAGATAATCAGTAACGTATTGAGATATAAATTAAAACAACAAGAAAATGTTAAATACCTGAGAAAGATGAACTGTGGTTGATGTTTGATAGATGAACTGTGTTAAAATTTAGAGAGTTTAGAGTGTTTTGATTGTAGAGTTTAGAGTGTTTGATGTTTGATAGAGTGTTTTGATTGTAGATGAACTGTGGTTGATGTTTTGACTGTGTTAAAATAGTGATAAATGAATTGAGAGAGTTTAATGTAGAATGATAAATGGTTTCATTTTAGCAGTAAATGAGCAATAATGGGTTTGGGAAATGATAATTCAATGTTTGATTATTCAGAAAATGAGAGTTTTTCAAATTTGGGGGGGAATTAGGGACGACGTGGGAGTAATGGGTGTGAAGTGACTGATTAGTTGCATGCATGGGTAAGAGGGACTAATGATAGGCATGAGAGAGGTAAATAGGATAATGATTATTTGAGTGGGATTAAGTCATATTTGCACTTAATCTAAGCCACTCATTTAAGAGATCCAATGGCTCACAAAAGGACTTATGGACTCACTATTTCTATATGGACTCTCTTGATCCTTTCTCTCTCTCTCTATATATATATATATATATATATATATATATATATATATATATATATATATATAGAGAGAGAGAGAGAGAGAGAAAGGATCATGTAAGTCCTCTTAGGAAAGGTGAGTCCATAAGTCCTCTTATAGGCCCTTGGATCTTGGAAATGAAGGGTTGAGATGAAAACAAGAAAATGGTCATTAATGGGTGTTTAATCCACTTCTCTCACATCCATACTAATTAAACACACTAATACACTCATCCCTTTAACCCACTTTTTCCACCCAATTCAATTCATTAATAACAATCTCTTCTTCTCTATAAAAGAATACCATCTTCTCTCTAAAACATCATCTCTTTTCTCTCTAAATTCAAAAACCAAACAAAACCCAAAAAAAAAACTAGATCTACCCACCCCACCCTCCGGCCGCCACCCACAACGCCGCCCCCACAACCCCTCTGTCTTCCTTCCGCCTCCCCTCCTTCTCTGACGCCGGCGACAATAACATGCCACCTCTGCCTCCTTGTTAGCTACACCACCGCCAACACCGCACCACCACCTACCACCGACATCCCACAACCCACACTTCAAACAACAACCACGATAACACCACCCGAAACCACCACTCAAACTCCCTTTTTTCCAGATCTGGAAAAATCACACCTACCTCCATTTCCACCGCCTCCCGCCTTCCTCCTTCCACCCTTCGCCTCCCGCCTTCCACCCTCCGCCTTCCGCCTCCCTGTTCTTCTCCTTTCTCTTTTTTTGTCCCGGATCTGTTTTGGTGTCAGAGGTGGTGGTGGCTGGTGGGGCAGTCATGTTGTCGGGTGGTGGTTGTGGGTAGTGGGTCGCCACCACCACTTCCTCCCTCACTCACCTCCACCGCCCTCCTCCACCGCCAGATCTGGAAAAAAAAAGTTGAAGGTGGAGCCGTTGGTTTTGCCGGTGGAGCCGCTAGATTTTACTTCCTCTTCTTCTTCTTCTCTTTTTTATTTTTCAAAATTTTTTATTTTTTATTTTTATTTTGATTCTATGTTTTTATTTTTTAGATCTCGTTATTATTTTTCAAATTTTTATGTTTGTTATTTTTTTAGATCTAAAAAATTGCTAGTTTTTTTTGTTAGTGCTGAAGTTTCACGTATAATCGTTGAAGTTACCCATATAATGACCGGAGTTACACAGTTTTTTTTGTTGAAGTTTCACATATAATCGTTGAAGTTACCCATATAATGACTGAAGTTACACAGTTTGTTTTGTTGAAGTTTTACATATAATGACTGAAGTTACACTTTTAGTAACTGAAGTTACCCTTATAATGACTGAAGTTACCCAGTTTTTTTTGCTGAAGTTACACTTTTTTTAATATGTTTTATGTTTTTTTTTTCAAATTTGTTATGTTTATTTTAATTTTGTTATTTCTTATAGTTTTTAATGTTTAGATCTGATTTTTTTGAGTTAAACAATTAAAGATTAAAGTTACACTTTTAAGGCTTGAAGTTATACTTATAAGGCTTGAAGTTACACTTATAAGGCTTGAAGTGACACTATTAAGCCTTGAAGTTACACTTTTAAATAATAAAGTTACATTATTAAAAACTGAAGTTTTTATGTTTTTATTTTTTTAGATCTCATTATTATTTTTCGAGTTTTTTATGTTTATTACTTTTTCAGATCTAAAAACCACCAGTTTTTTTTTTGTGGTTAGTGGTGATTTCACTGAAGTTTCACATATAATGACTGAAGTTACACTTTTAGTAACTGAAGTTATTCATATAATGATTAAAGTTGCACAGTTTTTTTGCTTAAGTTACACATTTTTTTTAGATGTTTTATGTTTTTTTTTCCATATTTGTTATGTTTATATTTCACTATTCTGGACTGAAGTTACACTATTTTGTACTGAAGTTACATTATTTTGGACTGAAGTTACACTATTTTGGACTGAAGTTACACTATTTTGGACTGAAGTTACACTAGTAATGACTAAGGATAACATGTCTTAAAATTTCATTATTAAAAATTGAAGTTACACTTTTAAGGACTGAAGTTACACTTTTAGGGACTGAAGTTACACTATTAAGATACTGAAGTTATACTATTAACAGACATGTCTTAAAATTAAAGTTACGCAAATACGGTTTGAAGTTACACTTGTAAATACTGGAGTTACACTCATAAAAAGGTTCAAATCATATAAATTGTTTTAAGTTACAAAAATTCAAATTTGTACCGTCGAAATCATATTTTAGGTTGAAGTTTCACAAATAATGGTTGAAGTTACCATCAGAAAAGGCTAAAATCACATAAAATTGTCTTAAACTTACATAAATTCAAATTCATATAGTCGTAATCACGTTTTAGCTTGAAGTTACACAAATAATGGTTGAAGTTACACTTGTAGTGACTGAATTTACACTCATAAAAAGGCTAAAATCACATAAACTTGTCTTGAAGTTTCATAAATTCAAATTTATGTAGTCGAAATCACATTTTAGTTTGAAGTTACATAAATAATGGTTGGAGTGACACTCGTAATGACTGAAGTTACACTCATAAAAAGTCTAAAATCACATAAACTTGTCTTGAAGTTTCATAAATTCAAAAATATATAGTCGAAATCACATTTTAGTTTGAAGTTTCACAAATATGGGCTGAACTAACACTCATAAATCTCAGATACTTAAAGGTGCTCAAAAGTGTAACTTCAATTTTTAATAATGAAATTTTAAGACATGTTATCCTTAGTCATTACTAGTGTAACTTCAGTCCAAAATAGTGTAACTTCAGTCCAAAATAGTGTAACTTCAGTGGTTGTTGTTTGAAGTGTGGAAGGAGGAAGGCGGGAGGCGGTGGAAATGGAGGTAGGTGTGATTTTTCCAGATCTGGAAAAAAGGGAGTTTGAGTGGTGGTTTCGGGTGGTGTTATCGTGGTTGTTGTTTGAAGTGTGGGTTGTGTGATGTCGGTGGTAGGTGGTGGTGCGGTGTTGGCGGTGGTGTAGCTAACAAGGAGGCAGAGGTGGCATGTTATTGTCGCCGGCGTCAGAGAAGGAGGGGAGGCGGAAGGAAGACAAAGGGGTTGTGGGGGCGGCGTTGTGGGTGGCGGCCGGAGGGTGGGGTGGGTAGATCTAGTTTTTTTTTTTGGGTTTTGTTTGGTTTTTGAATTTAGAGAGAAAAGAGATGATGTTTTAGAGAGAAGGTGATATTCTTTTAGAGAGAAGAAGAGATTGTTATTAATGAATTGAATTGGGTGGAAAAAGTGGGTTAAAGGGATGGGTGTATTAGTGTGTTTAATTAGTATGGATGTGAGAGAAGTGGATTAAACACCCATTAATGACCATTTTCTTGTTTTCATCTCAACCCTTCATTTCCAAGATCCAAGGGCCTATAAGAGGACTTATGGACTCACCTTTCCTAAGTGGACTTACATGATCCTTTCTCTCTCTCTCTATATATATATATATATAGAGAAAGGATCATGTGAGTCCATATAGAAATAGTGAGTCCATAAGTCCTTTTGTGAGCCATTGGATCTTGTAAATGAAGGGTTGAGATGCAAATAAGAAAATGGTCATTAGTGGGTGTTTAATCCACTTCTCTCACATCCCCACTAATCAAACCCACTAATACATACCTAATCCAAACCCTAATACTTATACCCTTCCCTCATCTTTTTCTCTCATTTTAACCTCCCCCACTCTCTCTCTACCTCCCTTATCTCTCATCAATACTCTCAAATAAAACCAACAACAAAAACCAAAATTAAAAAAACCTAGATCTACAAATGAAAACCCTCATCCTCCACGCCGCCACCACCGACGCCGTCACCACCCACGCCACTCTCTCTCTCTCTCCACCGACGCCATTCCTACGGCCACTCTCTCTTCTTCCTCACGGCCCACCACCCTCCACCACCACCGGTCACCCCAACGACCACTACCCCTATCCTGCCACCACAAAACCGGCACAACCACTATCAAAATGCCACCACACCGCGGCAACCAACCACCACCTAAAAGCCTTCCACCATTCTCCTTCACCACCAACAACCACCATAAAGCAAACAAACACAAAAAAACAAGCACCACACATCCGCCTCCACGCCACGCCTCCACGCCTGCCGCGCCGCCCCCATGTCGCCCCTGCCACCGACCTACTGGTTGCCGCCTCCCTGCCGGCTGCCGCCCCCTGCCGTCACTCCGTCTTCCTCCCCTGCCTCCTCCTCCTCCTCTCTTCTTCTTCTTCTTTTTTTTTTCTTTTTTCAGATTTGTACCATCTTCCTTTTCTTTTCTTTTTTTCTTTTTTCAAATCTGAAAAATGGTATGGTTTTGGTGGTGTTCTCATTTCTCTTTTTTTTTCTTTTTCCTTTTCTTTTTCTTCTTCAGTTTTGCTTAAATATTTGTTTTGTTTATTTTTCTGTTTTTCTTTGTTTTTTATATCTGAAAAGGTGGGTCAAACTTTAATGACGTCTATTAAAATATCACATATTATTTATTAAAGTAACACATATTGTATATTAAAGTCACACATATTGTATATTAAAGTAACACATATTATATATTAAAGTAACACAAATTCTCTATTAAAGTTACACATATTGTATATTAAAGTAACACAAATTCTCTATTAAAGTTACACATATTGTATATTAAAGTAACACAAATTCTCTATTAAAGTTACATGTCTTATTTATTAAAGTCACATATATCAAAGTAACACATATTATTTATTAAAGTAACACAAAATGACCTTAAAGTTATATAATGACTGAAATTACACTTTTAGTATCTGAAGTTACCCATATAATGACTGAAGTTACCCATATAATGACTGAAGTTTTTTTATATGTTTTATATGTTTTATATTTATTAAAGTAACACAAAATGACCTTAAAGTAACACATTTTTTTAAATGTTTTATGTTTTTTTTTAATTTGTTATGTTTTTATTTTTTTATTTTAGATTTCGTTTTTTTATTTTTTTTATGGTGTTTATATTTCTAGATCTAAAGTTACACTATTTTAGACTAAATTTATATAACTGAAGTTACATAAGTTTGGACTGAAGTTACATAGGTTTGGACTGAAGTTACAGAGATTTGGACTGAAATTTGACTAGTTTGGACTGAAGTCACACTAGAAAAGACTAATGCATAAAATTACCCTATAAATGACTAAAGTTACACAAATAATCATTGAAGTTTCACTAATAAAGTAAAATGTTACACTCATAAAAATGCTAAAATTTAATTGTATTTTGGGTTAAAGTTACACATATAAGGCTTGAAGTTACACAAAAAATGGTTGAAGTTGCAATCAGAAAAGACTAAAATCACATAAAATTGTCTTAAAGTTACATAAATTCAAATTCATATAGTCGAAATCAAATTTTAGCTTGAAGTTACACGAATAATGGTTGAAGTTACACTCGTAGTGACTGAAATTACACTCATAAAAAGGCTAAAATCACATAAACTTGTCTTGAAATTTCATAAATTCAAATTTATGTAGTCGAAATCAAATTTTAGTTTGAAGTTACAAAAATAATGGTTGAAGTGATACTCGTAATGACTAAAGTTATACTCCTAAAAAGGCTAAAGTCATATAAACTTGTCTTGAAATTTCATAAATTCAAATTTATATAGTCGAAATCACATTTTAGTTTGAAGTTTCATAAATAACGGTTGAAGTTACACTCATAATGACTGAAGTTACACTCATAAAAAGTCTAAAATGACATAAATTTGTCTTGAAGTTTCATAAATTCAAATTTATATAGTCGAAATCACACTTTAGTTGAAGTTGCACAAAAAGGGGCTGAAGTTACTCTCATAAATCTCAGAAACTCAAAAGTGATTAACTAAAGGCTAGAGAGAGAAAGTTAATTAATTAGTGCATAGGTAATTGATTAGTGTTAAGTGTGTTTTTGTCTCTACAATCTCATCCATCCATCTCCCTCATCCAATGGCTAGGATGAGGACTCATGGACTCACAAAAAATGGTGGACTCATAAGAACCTATCTCTCTCTCTATCTCTCTCTATATATATATATATATATATATATATATATATATATATAGAATTGGGATCCGGTGAGAACCACTAAGATAATGAGAACCGTGAGAACTCCGCCTTACCAAATTTATTTTTTAAAAATAACAACATATTTGGGTTCGGCGTAGAATGTTATGGCTAGATAACATATTTCTTGGTCGAAAAATTATACGATACGGACGGAAATTTAGGCGAAATACAATTTATTAATTTTCATGCACCTAGTAGTCAGTTTCATGTATCTAACAATTTTCATGCACCTAGTACTCATTTTCATGTATATAGAGCTCATTATTTTCATGCACCTAGTAATTGTTTTAATGCATGTAACAATTTTCATGCACCTAGTGCTCCTTTTCATGCATTTAGAGTTGTTTTATTTTATTTAATTGAATTTATGTACATTAAGTACATATTTTTTAATATAATCAATAAATTTTGTTTATTTACTGCAAATATTTTGATTGAATAAACTAAACTTATGGTAAATGATCCATCAAAATGTTCGGAACGAAATTTGGTGGAGATTTAGTGAAGGTTCTCACGGTTCTCATTATATTAGTGGTTATCACCAGATCCTGACCCTATATATACAATGTTGGAGCCAGTGTCCTACACAGTTAGTGCAATAACATAAATAAATCTCTGTAGGTTCACAGGGTATACTTTGTATAATAATCAGTTGATTAACGTTTATCAATAACGGTTGGCTCGCTAGAAGTTTGACATTATTGTCATTTTATTATGGCGGTGATCAACTGGTCCCTATAAGTCACACCTATAGGATGTGTCTGAGAGATGTGATTATATGAATAATATAGTCATATTGATGCCTTATACGACTAAAAGGTTAGTCGATGTATTTGACTAAAAGGTAGTCAAAAATGATGATGATAGACGGATTAAACTGTTAATTCGTAAATTGAATATAAACTGTTATATTTAATTAATGTAAATAATGTTAGCTTAAACGAACTAATCAGTTAATTCGTGATTAAATATAAACCGTTATATTTAATTAAGCAAATTTATTACTCGTAATAATTATTGTAAATATTGTCAGACATGTATTAATACATCGACTGCAAAAGGTTGAGTGGACTTATTAATAAGATGACGATATTAGTGACGATAATTATAATAATACAATGGATGTTATTTACTAGGTATGACTAGAGTTGGCAGTCGGGCCAAATGCACGACGGGCGGCACGGGTCCGGCACGAATCCGGCCCAACACGACACGAGCCCGAGCGAAAGTTCGGGCCGGCACGGGTTCGACACGACGAGTAGGGAGGCGGGCCACGGCGCGGCTAATAGAGAAATCCCCGTGCCAAGGCACGGCCCGGCACGGGCACGGGGTGGCACGACCCGAGATAGGCACGACATGCCTGACATGGCGGCACGACCCAAGCACAGGGTCTCATTCGAATTTATAATTAATTACGTTAATATTTATAACTAATTAGATTAATATTTAGTTGATTATACATTATTAATTAAGTAACTAATAAATTATATAGTTTTAAATCATTATTAATATTTCTTATTCATTATTCATAATTTATTTATTAAAAAATCAAATTTTTTTTCTATAAAAAAATTACATTGGGCCGGCCCGGGTCAGGCACGACCGAGCCCACGTGCCAGGCACGACACAGGCTCGATTTGCCCGGGCCAATGGCCGGGCTGCGGCAGCGGGTAGAGGTGGTCGGTCCGGCATGACACGGCCCAGTGGACCGACGGACCGGGCCTGGACCGGGCCAAAATTTGGGGAAGGCACGACGGGCCGGGGCGCGGGCCGGCACGGCACGGCCCACCGCCTACTCTAGGTATGACCGAAAAATATGAAGCAATAAATGGATATATCTACTCGGTCCAAATCGGTTTGGAAAGGATCCGGAATTGCAATTTCTTATTTTAGGAAAACCTAGCTAGTTTTATTAGGGGGAATAAAAAGAAAAATACCTAGGGTTTTTTGTGGTGGATGTGACGGCACAAACAAAATACAAGGGTGATTTTTCTTTCAATTTTTCTCTCTAGATCTATCATCAAACCTCACATAAAATTAGCGGTAATTTTTGTATAATCGTTCTAGCACGATTAAGGCATATCAAGGAGCATTTTGGGTGCAACTAGTAGGAGATATCATACTTTTGATATTGTTCTTAAGTCAATTTGCAAGGACCAAAGGTTGTTTTTATCTCTTATTTATATAGTTATTTTCATATATGACTCGTTATTTCGTATCTTATAATTTTGTTATAATCCTGAAATACGGATATTTTCCCACAAGTGGTATCAGAGCATAAGGTACTAAATTATATATTATGAATTTCATATTATGGATTTTGCATCTTGTTTTGCGTCGAAAAAAAAAAAAATTTACACGGACTGTTTTTTTGTGTGTGCCGTGTGGTTTCAATTTTTTTCGCCTTCGATTTTGGTTGTTCTTGTTCCATTTGATTTTTCATATTGGTATTTTAATCGGTTAGAATAATCATATGAAAAATTTGTAGATGTTTGATTTAATAAAGATTAAATTAAAACGTAAATGAATTCGTTTTGTTGATGAGATTAAAAATTTGTTTTTTTTTGCTATATAGTTTTTAGCATATACGATTGATCTTGTTTCATTAATTAATATGCTAATCTTGTTCTAATAGCAACCATAAACGATTTCTATTCATCATAGTTTTTTTTTGTGTTAATTGAACCGAAAAAAAAAACGAACGGAAAAAAAAAAAATTTCCTGCTGTTCTGTGAACAGTACCCGTACTGCTGTTTTCGAAAAAAAAAAAAAAAAATTTGCTGCTGTTCTGTGAACAGTACCGGTACTGCTGTTTTCGAAAAAAAAAAAAAAAATTTTTGCTGCTGTTCAGTGAACAGTACCCGTACTGCTGTTTTCGAAAAAAAAAAAAAAAATTCCTGGCTGTGAACAGTACCCGTACCGAAAAAAAAATAATAATTTTTTTTTTCGTTTTTTGTGAATCGGTTCGCAATTATTTGATACCTAATTATTTTAAAGCGGTTTAAAATAATGTTAAAGTTGGATTTGTTTGATACGAATTTTGTGACTTATTACGGAATAATAACATAATTTAATCAGTTTAAAAGGTGGTTTGGATAAATTACTCTACATAATTATGGAATTATGTCTTGAATGAATAATTTATTTAGTTGATGCATTTTATTTATGTTGTTTGAATGAATGAATGATTTTATTTACGTATTTTTGCAATTGGTTTAAAATGTAATACCTAGTGTGGCCTTAGTTAATCATGTTTTCGTAATGATGGAAACATGGTTTGGATGTATTTTTGAGATCTCGTATCTTTTTCTTTTTAATTATGTTTTGGGAATTAGAATGTAAATAGGTTTACTTTGGTAATTTTGAAATGTAATTTTAAGAAGACTAGAGACGGAGATCGGATGCTCACTCCCGCTACATGGACCAAGATGGAACATCAAGTCAAGCTTCTCGGGTCCATAAGGATGGATTCCAAACTTGTATTTACTGTTCATTTTGGTAGATAGGCCACACTAGGACCGTTGTAATAGTTTACGTATTTTCTCGTTTTCGTTCTCTTTCACATGATAGATAATTGCATCATATTCCGCCTAAACCAAACCACCTAAAATGCATGAAAAATGATTCATATAGTTTGAATATTTAATCATGGACATACAGATGTTACTCGCTTTTAGGGTCATCACCTTAGTTTAAATCATTCTCGAGTTGCTAGACATTCGTTCACTTAAAATGAATTAAAGTTAAGATGATGGGACCTTCCCCTATAACTAAAATTATGACTAGTCTTTATAGGGAAAACTACTATGAACCCCTTCTTCGTCGGAAGTCATAATATGACCCCTTCTACGTTGGGTAAGTAGTGAGTGTTGACCTATTTTTATCTCAACATTATAGTACGAGT
>JAIUZE010003107.1:0-62679 GCA_022085475.1 Heliosperma pusillum | reverse complement strand
CCTCCAATCACCTTGTTGCAAAAATGGGTACCCCTATCACTAATGATAGCCCTTGGAAAACCAAACCGGGAGAATATGTTCTCTTGGATGAAAATGGCTACTACCTTTGCATCATCGGTGCGGGTAAGAATTGCTTCAACCCATTTTGACACATAATCTACCGCCAAGAAGATGTATAAATAACCACCGGAGTTAGGAAAGGGGCCCATAAAGTCAATTCCCCACACATCAAAGACTTCACAATATAGAAGGGGTTGTTGTGGCATCTCATTTCTTTTTGTCAAATTCCCCACCCTTTGACATCGGTCACAAGTTCTTACAAATTTATGGGCATCTTTGAAGAGGCTTGGCCAAAAGAATCCGCATTCAAGCACTTTTCTTGCGGTTCTTTGTGGCCCAAAGTGCCCTCCACAAGCATAGTCATGACAATGATATAAGATGGATGTAATCTCACTTTCGGGCACACATCTTCTTATAAGTTGATCTTGGCAAAAATTCCACAAGTAAGGATCATCCCATGTATAGTACTTTGCATCGGATTTTACTTTGCTCTTTTGATGGGAAGAGAAATGGCTCGGAAGCCGCTTTGTCACCAAATAGTTGACCATGGTAGCATACCATGGCTCCTCCACTTGCATAGCATAAAGTGACTCATGAGGAAGACCTCCTTCAACCTCATCAAGAGGGCATGATGGTCATCCTTCATGGTTTAGCCGGCTTAGATGATCCGCCACCACATTCTTCACTCCTTTCTTGTCTTTTATCTCCACATCGAACTCACTTAGGAGAAGGATCCACCTCAACAACCTTGGCTTTGCATCCTTCTTTAGCACAAGGTATCTAATGGCGGCATGATCGGTGTAGATGATCACCTTTGTGCCCAAGAGATAAGATCGGAATTTTTCTAGAGCATAAATCACACGAAGGAACTCCTTCTCCATCGTAGAATAGTTCTTTTGAGCATCATTCAAGAGGGTAGATGCGTATTGGATCACATGGGGTCCCTTGTCACTCTTTTGACCCAAAACCACTCCCAATGCGTAGTCACTTGCATCGGTCATGATTTCAAATGGAAGATCCCATTGCGGTGCTTGAATAATTGGTGCGGTGACCAATCTCTCCTTCAAATCATCGAAAGCTTTCCTACAAGAGGCATCAAAGACAAACTCCGCTTCTTTGTGCAAAAGCTTACATAAGGGGTTAGCAATCTTGGAAAAGTCCTTAATAAATCTCCGGTAGAAACCGGCATGTCCGAGAAAAGACCTAATGTCTCAAATGTTAGAGGGATAAGGTAAGGTTTTGATAATGTCAACCTTAGCCTTATCCACCTCAATCCCCCTTTCCGACACTACATCTCCTAGAACGATGCCACTAGTCACCATGAAATGACATTTTTCGGAGTTTAAAATGAGATGGGACTCTTGGCATCGCTCTAAGACAAGAGCAAGGTGTTTTAGACATGCATCATAGGAGTCCCCATGGACGGTGAAATCTTCCATGAATACTTCTATGATCCTTTCTACATAGTCGGAGAAAATACTCAACATGCACCGTTGAAAAGTTCCCGGTGCATTACACAAACCAAAGGGCATACGACGATAAGCAAATGTACCGAATGGGCATGTGAATGTGGTCTTGACTTGGTCCTCGGGTGCGATTGGGATTTGAAAATACCCCGAGTACCCGTCAAGGAAACAATAGAAAGCTTTTCCCGCTAGTCTTTCTAACATTTGATCAATAAATGGTAGCGGGAAATGGTCTTTCAATGTAACCGCATTCAAGCGGCGGTAGTCAATACACACCCTCCAACCGGTTTGTGGCCGGGTGGAGACCAAGTCTCCTTGTGCGTTCTTGATTACCGTCACTCCTCCCTTTTTGGGTACGACTTGAGTTGGGCTAACCCAACGGGAGTCGGAAATAGGGAAGATGATGCTCATTTGCAATAGTTGAATTACCTCTTCTTGCACTACCTCCGCCATTGGTGGATTGAGCCTCCTTTGGGGTTGTCGGACCGGTTTGGCATCCACTTCAAGTCTTATCTTGTACATGCAAGTCACCGAGCTTATTCCCTTGAGGTCCGCTATGCTCCACCCAAATGTATCTTTATGCTTTTGAAGCAATGCTACTAATTTGCCTTCTTGGTCCTCGTTGAGCGTGCTTGAGATGATAAGAGGTAGGGTGTTGTTGTCCCCTAGGAAGATATACTTCAAATGGCTTGGGAGGGTCTTCAACTCGACCTTTGGGGGCTGGATTATGGAAGGGAGGGGCTTGTGGAGTGGAATGCTTAAGGCAAAAAGCTCGGACAGATTTGCCAGAGCAGGACGCTGGCAGCGTCGTGCTCTGCCTTGCCCTGTTTTCAGCATGTCGATGATATTGAGTTCCTCATATGTCTCTAGGGGCTCTTCCCTTTCCAAGTCTTCAAGACGTTCCTGCACATCAACGGCCAACAACAAACGCAAACCTTCCTCTTCCATGTTGTTAGTTAAAGCTACCTCGAGTGGGTCTCTATCACAAAATTTATACATTTGATTCACTAATGGCTCAAATATATCCAAGAAGAAACAAGATTGATGGTCACTCGGGTGTCGCATGGAGTCATATATATTGTAAGTTAATCTTTTCCCTTCAAACTCCATCGTCAAACACCCGTTTGAAACATCGATCTTGGTATTTGAAGTTTTCATAAACGGCCTACCGAGAAGGAGAGGGGTGGCACTAGAACTAGATTCCATGTCTAAGACGTAGAAATCCGTCGGGAAGACAAGGTTATCTACCTCTACTAGCACATCCTCTACCATGCCCTTGGGATAGACACTAGACCTATCGGCTAATTGAATAACCACCCCGGTCTTAGACAAAGGTCCTAAGCCTAGGGTCTCATAGATGGATAGGGGCATGACGTTAATAGAGGCTCCAAGGTCTAACACGGCACGTTTGAAACTTTGCCCTCCAATGGTGCAAGGGATGGTGAACATGCCCGGGTCTCCACATTTCTTTGGTAAATTTTGCTTGAAAATTGCCGAAACATGTTCACTCACCCTAACCTTATGGGTTCCTTTCTTAGGATTTCTCCTAGGTGTACAAAGTTCTTTCAAGAACTTTGCATACCTAGGGACACTATTCAACAAATTAAGAAGAGGAATGTTTACCTCACATTTCCGGAAAGTTTCATACAAGTCATTCTCCTTGGCATACTTCCTTGTGCTTATCAAAGCACTAGGAAATGGAACTTCCGGTATGTATTCCTCTACCTCATCATTATCAACAATGTCTTTGCCCTTCTTTGAAGTGTCTCCCTTGGGGTCCTTGCTTGTGGATGTCCCTTTCCCATTCTTCGATAACTCTTCATGACCAACCACCAATTCTCCTTGGTCTTCAATTTCCAAGGTTTCCATCTCAAGATTCTTCATCTTTTCCTTGCCTTTTCCAAGGGGGTGTACCTCCAACTCTTTGCCTCCCTTCAAGGTCATGGCACTAGCATTCTCCCTAGGTGGTGGGATGGTTTGAGATGGGAATCTTGTGGAGCTTGAGGCTTGGGATTTTGACATATTTGAGGCCATTTGGGATAGTTGGGTTTCCAAGTTGCTCACCCTAAGGTTTTTCGCCTCCCTATCCTTCCTTGCCTCTTCTCTATCTCTCCTTGCCTCTTCCCTATCTTTCTCTTGATTGGCAAGGAGTGTTAGCAAGATATCACTCAAGTTCCCTTGAGAAGAAGAATTCCCTTGAATGAGGCCTTGGTTCGATTGTCTTTGAGATTGAGAGTTACTTGGGAAATTTGAATTGTTGGGTCTTGGATTGTTGTAATTTCTTTGGGGATTTTGTTGGAAATTGGAGTTCCGGTTTTGGGTGGGATTTTGGGCTCTCAAGTGATTGAATTGACCGTTTTCAAAGTTCTTTGATTTGTCTCCTCCCCACCTCAAAAGATCATGGTTCCCCACTTGGTTGTACATTCCTCCACCACTTGGGTTTCTTGAATTGTAATTCCCATACCCCATAGCATTGACACTCTCCATCGTTGCTCCTTGTTCAATCATGATGTAGCATGTGTTGGTGGCATGGTCACCTCCACAATATGAGCATTCAATTGGTTCGGGGTGTTGAGAGAATGAATTACCTTTGTTAACAACCAAGTTTGACACCATGCTTTTAAGCTCACCCATTTCTTGCATTATCTTGTGATTTTGAGAAGCATAAGGATCTTCCATGGAAGATACATTCCTAAAGCTTCCTCCCCTTTCATTCTTCCTCCCATAGCTTCTTGTGTTCATTGCCAATTTTTCAATAATATTGTTGGCCTCGGCCACATTAAGTGTATCAATTCCACCTCCGGTGGCGGCAATGATCATCCTTTGGTCATTTTGACACAACCCTTCATTGAAAGCCGTCAACAAATCGTCTCCCGACATGCCATGGTATGGGCATCTTGCCACAAGACTTTTGAAATGCTCCCAATAATCATAAAGGGTCTCCCCCATGTCTTGCTCAATGGTAGTGATGAGCTTCTTTGAATGATTGTGTCTTGAATCCGGGTAATATTTTTCAAGAAACTTCTTCTTCAAACCCACCCAAGTGGTAACCGAGTGAGCCGGAAGACAAAAGAGACATTCTTTTGCCGCATCTTGAAGAGAAAACGGAAATGCCCTTAGTTTAAATTGATCTTCGGTCACTCCTTGGGGAATAGCACCTTGGCAAATCATATGGAATTCGGCCAAGTGTCTATTAGGGTCATTCCCTACCATGCCATGGAATCTAGGAAGGTTGTGGACGAAGAAACCCTTGAGCTCAAAGTTCACATCCCCCATGGGAGGATATGCAATACAAAGTGGTTGCTCCTCATAATTCCTTGCCCGAATTTCACCAATTGTCCTATTATCCTCCATATTGGGTGGGTAGAGGACGTTCAATGGAGATGGTATCCTCGGTGGTGACTCAAATACTTGCTCCGGTTGCTCTTGAAAAATATTATTCTCCAACTCCTCTTCACTAGGCTCCCTCCAAAAAGGTCTCCTATAAAGGGGATTCGAAAATAACCAATTTGATATGCTACTTGAGGATGAATCAATATCTTGGTCACCAAGTCCCTCTTGTGACCTAGGCATAAACTTTTAAAAACAACTCAACAACACAAATTAGTAACTTCAACACAAAGTAACCTATAAACACTACAAAAAGAAATATTTGAAAAACAATCTAAACAAATTATGACACTAACAAGAGTTTCAATTTGATATTTAGCTATATTGCCTTCCCCGGCAACGGCGCCAAATTTGACGAGGCTTTTTAACGGTGTCGCTAATCCCGCTAATTAGCTACAATCAAATAACGATTTATAATTCTTAGACCAACACAAACTATCTCAATTAAGGTAGTAGAATGATAAGAATATGGTCGAACCCAAGGGAAGACGGTATTAGCTAAATTAAACTAATCTAGACTCTTGCAAAATATCAATTAATAAAACCAATTACTCTAATCACAAATTAAGGTACTAATTACTAATTAAGACACTAATTAAAACAAAGGTTTGAATTAATTACAAACTATGATATTCACAATGGGAACACATGTTGGAAAACATAGATGGGGGAATTTGGGTAAAAAGATGAGTTAACTTGAAACATGAAATTCTAGTCTAGACAGTTGCACAAACACCTTCTATGCAATTAATCAAATATGAGAGAAATACTTAGTGCAATTATCCCAAGTAACACAACAATTAGCAAAGATGACCCCTTTATACTTCTCCTCTTATTTATCTATTACTACCTCCTAAGAAATAGTCAACATGAATTAAACCACCCAAGATTGACCCTTTACAACTTAACCAATACTTATTAAAACATAAGCACAAGCAAAGGAGTAAGCTTTAAGTATTAAACCAAAGGATTAAGCTAGAATCATGCAATTCAACACTAACCCATGTAAAAATCACTCAACATATAATTTATCACCCAAAAGACTCTAACTTTAAACCAAAGTTGAAGTCTTTCAAGTTTACTTCACACATTCAAGTATAGGTTGACAATTCCTACCAAGAACAAGCATTCATTAAGTAAATAAAATGTCAAGCTAGTCAAACTAAACATTCATCTACTCAACATGAAAGATTAACACAAACAAATTATATAAAATAAGGAAGAAGAGGATTAGAGAGTCATACAATGCTAAAGGTGTGAACTTGTTCAAATTACACCAAGTAATGGAAAGATTAGCTACCCATAATCCAAATATTACAACCCATGTTGAAGTTCAAACCAATTACAAGAGCCAAAATGAAGAACAAACTAGAGAGAATTCTAAGGAAAAATGTGTTGTTCAATGTTGTATGCCAAGTTGTTCTCTCTCTCTCTTCAGTTTTCTTCTTATATACCCTTGGTCCGCAAACCTAGGGGCCTTGAAAAGTGGGCTTTCAAAAGACAAGACGGAGAAATGAAGAACAATCGTGCTGAGACTTGGATGCTGGCAGCGTCCCCTGACGCTGACAGCGTCTCGTGCTGCCAGTCTTCCCTTTGCTTTTCCTTCTTGACTTTCGTTGACCCTTGGATTTTGGACCCGCCTTGACTTCCATTGACCCATTGGGTTTGATCTTCTTGCCTTGATGATTCATTACTAGCCCACTCCAATTTCCGGGTTTTGGGTCTCGGGTTTCGGGTTTGACTTTCGTTGACTTCCGGGTTTGACTCTCAAAATTGACTAAAATTACTAAATAACAACATTATTACAAAGACTAAGGTTAACATAAAACAACGCTAATGACTCGTAAAAAGTAAAACAAATGACCCTAATAAATACTACTAGACACAACACAATTTGGTGTTGTCAGATGCGTGCCAATTCCATGGTACTTTCATACACCTGCCACCAGAACCACTTCATCCTACCATAACCTCTTGGCCGTTTGAAGCTTGGGGTCTTGATGTAGTCGGACCACTCACCCCAAAATCGGCAGCTGGAGATGCATACATCCTAGCAGGAACTGATTATTTCTCAAAATGGGCGGAAGCTGTCGCTCTTAAGGAAGTAAAAAAAGAAAATGTTGCGAATTTCATCCGTAATCATATCATTTACCATTACGGTATACCAAAGTTCATCACTACTGATAACGGTAAGCCTTTCTTTAACAAACTCACAAAGGCGCTCTGCGAGAAATTCAAGTTCGTACAATACAAGTCGTCAATGTACAATGCCCCAGCAAATGGTCTCGCTGAAGCTTTTAATAAGACTTTGTCCAATTTACTGAAGAAGGTGGTGTCAAAAAATAAGCATGATTGGCATGAAAGGCTAGGGGAAGCAATGTGGGCATATCGAACCACGTAAAAGACCGCAACCCAAGCTACACCATATGCTGTGGTGTATGGAGTCGAAGCCGTCCTCCCACTTGAAGTGGAAATCCCTTCCCTTCGCATTGCGTTACAAATGGGACTGACAGGAGATGAGAATGACAAACTCTGTCTCGCTGAATTGGATGCTCTAAATGAAAAGAGGCTTGATGCACAGCAAAAACTTGAGTGTTACCAAGCACGCATGTCAAGAGCTTTCAACAAAAAGGTCCGTCCTCGGGCATTTCAAGTTGAGGATCTAGTATTAGCCGTATGTAGGCCCATCATCACAACACACAAAACTGGAAACAAATTTACCTCCAAGTGGATTGACCGTACGTGGTACAAGAAGTTTACACCAACGATGCGTACAAGATAATTGACAATGAAGGAGTGCGAGGTTGACCAATAAACGGCAAGTTTCTGAAACGTTACTATGCCTGAAATAATCACTAAGTGTCAAAAAAAAAAGTGTCAAAAAAAAACAACAAAAATTTGTCAAAAAAAAAATACACGTCTTTTTTTTAAAAAAAAAAATGTGTCGAACTACGTTGGCTTGATCTTGCGAAAGTACACTGTATTTAGCAAGTACGTAGGCAGCTTGCGTGAACATGTAGCTCAAGTGCAGCCACACCAAAAAAAAAATCAAAAAAATCAATATGTCGAACTACGTTGGCTTGATCTTGCGAAAGTACACACTGTATTTAGCAAGTACGTAGGCAGCTTTGGTGAACATGTAGCTCAAGTGCAGCCACACAAAAAAAAAAATCAAAAAATCAATGTGTCGAACTACGTTGGCTTGATCTTGCGAAAGTACACAGTGTATTTAGCAAGTACGTAGGCAGCTTGGGTGATGAACATGTAGCTCAAGTGCAGCCACACAAAAAAAAAAAACAAAGATCATTTTTGTGTGAACTACGTCGGCTTGATCCTGTAAACTGTTATTTAACACTTTATGGGTACGTAGGCAACTTGAGTAAATGAAATTTTGCCTAAGTACAGCCACACATACACACAAAACATTATTCAATGGAGAATTCATGCGGATTGTCTTATAAATAGTAATCAATTATTATTAAGATAATGCCAAAAGAAAATGCTTCAAAGCCTAAAAAACAAAAACAGTACATAGAGATATGTCTAAATGCATTCACGAAGACCAAGCTAAATCTCTAAGTATGGCTTGCTCCTCCACAAATGCTTTCTCAATGCCTTGAAGTTTTTTCAACTCTTCGTTTGCTGCAGCAAGGGAACCTTCCAAAGACGATTGTTTACTTGATAAATCCTTTCCAACAACAACATGTTTAGAAGAATTGTCCTCGGAAACAGTTAATGAAGCACTCAATTTGGTCTCTTCGACTCCTAATTCCGCTAACTCCTTACCGAGTTGCTCCTTTTTAGATCCAATAGTTCGCAAACTTCCCCGAATGATTTCAGCCTTGTCACGTGCTTGTTTTTTTAGAGAATTGACCGCAGAAAGTTTTTCTTTAATATTAGAAATTTGTTTCCCATAACTGGAGATAGAAGGTTTAGCTAAGAAACTACGACGAACCGACTGAAGCTCTAGACCCAAATAAAGGTATTTTTTTTACTTGAGTTTGCAAAGTAGAAACGTCAACACCTTTTGTGGCGGCATATTTAAAAGCTTTGTCCGCCCCTTCTTCGCAATCTGGGAGATCGGAAATGAGAGAGTAAAAAATTTGTTTTCTTAAAGAATGCATCACAAATATGGCTGCTTGTCGATTTGCCTGACGAATAACATCCTGGACATCAAGGGAGGATTTTTCTGCTGCAGTAGGTCCGTCTTTGTCAACCCTTTCATTTATCATGAGGGAAGCAGTGGCCTCAAATATAATCGGGTCGTTGATAGCATCGATCAGATCTTGATCAAAAGTATCGAACGAGGATAGATTAGAGGCCGCGAGTTCAGTTTCAATATTCGTATCATCTTTCAGAGTCTACAAATAAAAAAATTGTAAATTGTTAAAAAAAAAGAAAAAAAAAAAGGTATGAAAGAAAAACGTGGCTTACCGAGACGTAAGTGGGATCGTCAGTCTCGGGTACGTCGTCCTCAAATATTCCAAGAATGCTTTCCTCCACTAACTTACCCTCGGAAATTTGAGTACTAGAGGGCACACGGGAAGCGGTCGAAATGAAATCTTTAGCATACCTGACAGGACGATTCTTTGAAGGATGAAAGTCTTTATTAGGTGAAGGTAAAGGCTCCACAGACGGTCGAATCTTAAATTTCATGGAGCGTTTGGTTTGAGAATCCTCAGTTACACCGATCTTACCAGAAGAAGAAGCTACGACGTGCTCTGACTTCCTTTTCTCACCTGCCAACAAACTCTTCTCAATATGATGATCCACTGGTGTTCTGAGATTCGAGGTTTTAATGTAAAACAGTTTGGACGTTATCCTCTTCCACCAAGCATCATAGGACGTACTTACCCAAGGGCCTCCAGAGGGGTCATTACGCGGAATTATGAACTACGACTTTGTTCCTAAACGGACCGAAGATTCAAAAAATTGAAACATTCGCTCACGACTACCACCTCGAACGTCACATTCAAGCTCGCCTGACACGTCCTGAAAAAAGCCAAACTGGCGCCCAAACCGATGGGGACTGTAGGGTTCAATCACATGGTTGTCTTCATGTCTTAACGTCAGGAAACACGACTGCATCGCTATAAAAAATTCACCTGACTGACGAGAAAGATGAGGATCATCATTATGTTTCTCATCCTTCGAGCCACCCAATGAAGTGCACCGCCAGTCTATCCTACGGCCAGAGTAAATAAATCCTTTTACACCACGAGCATCCAAGGGTAGAATTGAATCTGGACCGCGAAAAGATATCATCAGAGCACCAGCAAGTCCTTGGTCAACGACTTTATGAGAACGGTAATATGATGCTAGCCACGCGTACACATAATGCGCGGCAAAATGCGCAGGATTCCTCCCTGGGGAGACTAAAGTAGAAATGTCATTCAATCCTCTGTAAATACTTGCTAAAGCGGGAATCGCAAGGGAAATTGTTTGACCACTGGCAAGTAATGAAGCAACTTTGAAAACAGTGACTCGAATGTACCCTAAATCTCTAACAGGTAGGACAAAAGCACACAACCAGCATGAAAGAAAAGCAGCTAAATACGTCTGTCGACGGTCCGTCTCAGAAATGTCCAGAGTTTGGAAAACAGAGTGAACGCTGTCATCCCACATTTGCGCCTTCCCATAACAAGAAAAATCTTTTTTTGGAGTCGGGAGGCGAGGGTCCTTCTCAGAGGAGGAATAGATACACGGTCCCCTAAACCAAAAACGACACCAATCTTCGAACGTAACTTTTACTTTCCCTCTCGTCCTAGATATAATCCTGTGGAAGGCAATGAATAAGTACCTACAACATGGGGGCAGATGTGGTTTTCCTTCTTTGTCAGAATGTAAGAGCTCAGACACGGAAGGTACGACCTCATCATAAAACAACCCAGTCACAGGTAAACCTGTAATACAACGTATGTCCCAGAGACTGATGGAGACTTCACCGGACGCAGTTACCAAGGTATTTGTCTTCATACACCAATGCTCACAAAAAGACTCCATGAGATGGGTATTGCGTCTGTAGAGAAACAACGATGCATAAAGTGCTTCAAGAAGATGCACACCCCCTAAGGAAGCCGCGACAGTTGCGAAGGATATCCTCCAGCCACTCCCAATAGTTCGGAATGTGTGAAAATTCAAACCCAAACCGCGGGTTTACATTCCATTTGACCTCCCCACTAGTAAGGCGAGCACGGAGCGTAGGGAATGAAGGCATGTCAACCATGTCTATGTGATGAGAAGACCGCAATACTATCTCGGGAAATTTCGTACCAGAAGAGTTCTCTTCATGTTCTCGACACCAATAGTCTAAAGAGGGATAAAGCATAGATGGCCATCGTTCAGCAAAGGAACCGGTCATATGACATAAAACATTGTGCTGGACGCCACTGTCAATCGCGTCGTCGGCATTACTTACAGTCACCAAATGTTCTTTCTTATCCATCTTTTTGCATTTAAATTCTACCATCTTTCTCCCTGAAAGAAACAAACACACACAAAACAAAGAGGAAACACATGATGAATATAAATGATCATAATGCAAAAAAAAAAAAAAGAGGGCATATCCTGTGTTCTGACTCCAAACTCAGAGAAAGAGACAAGAAAATCATCTACGTCAAACTTGGATTAACATCCCTCGTAAAAAATCAAAGCAAGGTAAATTAAGATCAACAACGAAGTTCCCTCCAAAGGCAATTGTCACTCCCAACTCAAACAAACAAGATCCGAGTTACATAACGAACACTGAAAGCGGAAGAGTCAGGTGGAGGCAGTGGGCAGCGCAGCCGACGGAGGAGCAGCAAGCCACTTGGCCGGTTCACAACAGCCACTGCCCCGACCCGACCTATCCTTAAACCAAAGACGCAGAATTTATGGGCAGCGTAACTAATAAGGAAGCAGCAACTTCATTGAATCGATTCCCGTCGATTCCCAACAAATCTGCCCTCAAGTAAATAGTGTAATTGGTGAAAGAAGTTCATACGAATACTCCGCACGCCACAAAATTCAACAAATATAATTGGGGATATTATGTAATAAGCTCAAATGAAGAAAAAAAATCAAGCTACGACTTACGATTGGCCTGCAGAACGGCTGAATACAGTCCGCGACGATGACTTGAATTGAACACCTCCTCTTCCTTTTATACTTGAACATAAGGAGTGAAATATGGAAACGAGATACCATCGTAATAATAATATGGAAATTCTTTGCGGAGGGATATAAATTATGGCTCGATTTTAGCAAGTGAAATATTCTTTTAAAAAAAAAAGAAAAAAAAAATGGAAAAAGGATGAGACAAAAGCTCAAAGTTACAAATCTCATAAATTCTCTCTACAAAGGTTCCACCTAAGTAGAATGCCAAGCCATCGTCTCCAAGGATCGACATCGAAGATTCAAAGACTTTAAATCTCGTGTCATCGTCATCGTTACCAAGAAGCTAAGCCAAACTATTGAAAGAAATCAAGTCTAAAGACTTTCTTTCACCAAACTAAATCATCAAAGGAGAGCAAGTCCAACGACCCTCCATCAAATCAAATTGTCTAAGGAGATTAAGTCAAGCGACCCTCCATCAAATCAAATCATCTAAGGAGATTAAGTCGAGCGACCCTCCATCGTCAAATCAAATCGTCTACGGAGAAAACACAAAAGAATGCAAAAGTAAATTTTATTGCTACATCAAATCAAATCATTTATTGCTACAAATTTGTAACAATAAATTTGCGTTAAGTCCGCAAAAGTAGACAAAACACAAAAGAATGCAACAAAGTAAATTTTTATTAATTTGAATGATTTCGGGTACAATCTCAAATGTAATCCGCTGATTCGATCTCCACTAGATTTGATGATGTTGAAGAAGGGTCTCGATGACTTGGTTCTCCTTTTATGAAAATGGTGTTTTCTTCACTATTGACTGCACGATTTGGGGTGCTTGACGTCGGATGAGAAGATGATTGATTTGATGGAGGGTCGCTTGACTTAATCTCCTTAGACGATTTGATTTGATGGAGGGTCGCTTGATTTAATCTCCGTAGACGATTTGATTTGACGATGGAGGGTCGCTCGACATAATCTCCTTAGATGATTTGATTTGATGGAGGGTCGCTTGACTTAATCTCCTTAGACGATTTGATTTGATGGAGGGTCGTTGGACTTGCTCTCCTTTGATGATTTCTTTTCGCGGTCCAGATTCAATTTTACCCTTAGATGCTCGTGATGTAAAAGGATTTATTTACTCTGGCCGTAGGATAGACTGGCGGTGCACTTCATTGGGTGGCTCGAAGAATGAGAAACATAATGATGATCCTCGTCTTTCTCGTCAGTCGGGTGAATTTTTTTATAGCGATGCGGTCGTGTTTCCTGACGTTAAGACATGAAGACAACCATGTGATTGAACCCTACAGTGCCCATCGGTTTGGGCGTCATTTTGGCTTTTTCCAGGACGTGCCAGGCGAGCTTGAATGTGACGTTCGAGGTGGTAGTCGTGAGCGAATGTTTCAATTTTTTGAATCTTCGGTCCGTTTAGGAACAAAGTCGAAGTTCATAATTCCGCGTAATGACCCCTCTGGAGGCCCTCGGGTAAGTACGTCCTATGATGCTTGGTGGAAGAGGATAACGTCCAAACTGTTTTGCATTAAAACATCGAATCCCAGAACACCAGTGGTTGATCATATTGAGAAGAGTTTGTTGGCAGGTGAGAAAAGGAAGTCAGAGCACGTCGTAGCTTCTTCTTCTGGTAAGATCGGTGTAACTGAGGATTCTCAAACCAAACGCTCCATGAAATTTAAGATTCGACCGTCTGTGGAGCCTTTACCTTCACCTAATAAAGACTTTCATCCTTCAAAGAATCGTCCTGTCAGGTATGATAAAGATTTTATTTCGACCGCTTCTCGTGTGCCCTCTAGTACTCAAATTTCTGAGGGTAAGTTAGTGGAGGAAAGCATTCTGGGAATATTTGAGGACGACGTACCCGAGACTGACGATCCCACTTACGTCTCGGTAAGCCACGTTTTTCTTTCATACCTTTTTTTTTTTTTAACAATTTACAATTTTTTTATTTGTAGACTCTGAAAGATGATACGAATATTGAAACTGAACTCGCGGCCTCTAATCTATCCTCGTTCGATACTTTTGATCAAGATCTGATCGATGCTATCAACGACCCGATTATATTTGAGGCCACTGCTTCCCTCATGATAAATGAAAGGGTTGACAAAGACGGACCTACTGCAGCAGAAAAATCCTCCCTTGATGTCCAGGATGTTATTCGTCAGGCAGATCGACAAGCAGCCATATTTGTGATGGATTCTTTAAGAAAACAAATTGTTGACTCTCTCATTTCCGATCTCCCAGATTGCGAAGAAGGGGCGGACAAAGCTTTTAAATATGCCGCCACAAAAGGTGTTGACGTTTCTACTTTGCAAACTCAACTAAAAAAATACCTTTCTTTGGGTCTAGAGCTTCAGTCGGTTCGTCGTAGTTTCTTAGCTAAACCTTCTATCTCCAGTTATGAGAAGCAAATTTCTAATATTAAAAAAAAAAAAACTTTATGCGGTCAATTCTCTGGAAAAACAAGCACGTGACGAGGCTGAAATCATTTGGGGAAGTTTGCGAACTATTGGATCTAAAAAGGAGCAACTCGTTAAGGAGTTAGCGGAATTAGGAGTCGAAGAGACCAGATTGAGTGCTTCATTAACTGTTTCCGAGGACAATTCTTCTAAACATGTTGTTGTTGGAAAGGATTTATCAAGTAAGCAATCGTCTTTGGAAGGTTCCCTTGTTGCAGCAAACGAAGAGTTGAAAAAACTTCAAGGCATTGAGAAAGCATTTGTGGAGGAGCAAGCCATACTTAGAGATTTAGCTTGGTCTTCGTGAATGCATTTGGACATATCTCTATGTACTGTTTTTTTTTTTTTTTAGGCTTTGAAGCATTTTCTTTTGGCATTATCTTAATAATAATTGATTACTATTTATAAGACAATCCGCATGAATTCTCCATTGAATAATTTTTTGTGTGTATGTGTGGCTGTACTTAGGCAAAATTTCATTTACTCAAGTTGCCTACGTACCCATAAAGTGTTAAATAACAGTTTACAAGATCAAGCCGACGTAGTTCACACAAAAATGATCTTTGTTTTTTTTTTTGGTGTGGCTGCACTTGAGCTACATGTTCACCCAAGCTGCCTACGTACTTGCTAAATACAGTGTGTACTTTCGCAAGATCAAGCCAACGTAGTTCGACACATTTTTTTTAAAAAAAAAAAGACGTGTTTTTTTTTTTGACAAATTTTTTTTGTTAATTTTTTTTTTGACACTTTTTTTTGACACTTACTGATTATTTCAAGCATAGTAACGTTTCAGAAACTTGCCGTTTATTGGTCCAACTCCTACTCCTTCGTTGTCAATTATCTTGTACGCACCGTTGATGTAAACTTCTTGTACCACGTACGGTCCATCCCACTTGGAGGTAAATTTGTTTCCAGTTTTGTGTGTTGTGATGATGGGCCTACGTACGGCTAATACTAGATCCCCAACTTGAAATGCCCGATGATGGACCTTTTTGTTGAAAGCTCTTGACATGCGTGCTTGGTAACACTCAAGTTTTTGCTGTGCATCAAGCCTCTTTTCATCTCGAGCATCCAATTCAGCGAGACGGAGTTTGTCATTCTCATCTCCTGTCAGTCCCATTTGTAACGCAATGCGAAGGGAAGGGATTTCCACTTCAAGTGGGAGGACGGCTTCGACTCCATACACCACAGCATATGGTGTAGCTTGGGTTGCGGTCTTGTACGTGGTTCGATATGCCCACATTGCTTCCCCTAGCCTTTCATGCCAATCACGCTTATTTTTTGACACCACCTTCTTCAGTAAATTGGACAAAGTCTTATTAAAAGCTTCAGCGAGACCATTTGCTGGGGCATTGTACATTGACGACTTGTATTGTGCGAACTTGAATTTCTCGCAGAGCGCCTTTGTGAGTTTGTTAAAGAAAGGCTTACCGTTATCAGTAGTGATGAACTTTGGTATACCGTAACGGTAAATGATATGATTACGGATGAAATCCGCAACATTTGTGTTAAGTTTAAAGACTTTCATGATATGATTTCTTTGGTGAAAGAAAGCCTTTCATGATATGATTACGGATGATATGATTACGGTAAATGATATTATTATTATTATTATTATGAAAAATTACAAATAACCAACATGTATTTACGTATTTTTACAAATAACCACCACGTATTTACGTTTTTACAAATAACCCCCAACCTTTCAAATATACTCCCCAATCACCACCGTATTTTTGTCCCGATACTCGATTTTCTTATTTTCCGACTTGTTAATGGACGATTTACGCAAAATTTCCAGATTACCCTTATCTATTTACCCAATTCCAAACTAACAGAACATATCTATCTTTCTCGCAAAAAAAAAGTATCCCAAATCAATTAATTCATCTAGAAAACCTTAAATTAGAAACAAATTCGTAGACTACTCGCTCAACCAGCACCAATTAAACCACCAAAAATCACCTTCATCTCCTCTGTTGATGCGCCGCCTATCGCCACCAATTTTGGCCACCATAACCGAGCCCAACCCGAGCTTGGAGCAGCACTTTCCTACAATCCCTACAATCGCACGTCATTCGACTTACAATCAGGAACACTGGCTCAATTACGACACGATGTTGAGATCCGCTCCATTACTGAGTCACTCGCCACCATTCGCATAAAATCGAGCGCACCTGCATCATCCTCGACAGCAGCTGGCAGCAGTTACACCACATCTCCATCTTCAATTCGTACTCGAAACCGAAACCCGACATAAAAGCCACAGTCGGCGGGATTCAGGGATTGACGGAATTTGACGATCGATTGGGGGATTAAAGGATTTAGTGATGATAAGAAAGGGATCGATTGATGAAAGAATAACTTGGTATCATCTTTGTATAACATGTGTATCTTTTGTAATCTCCTAATCATAGGATATTATATATTTAGCTTCCTATATTGTTAAGTTCTCAGATGTAGATGTGATATACTCTTGTACGTTTTTGATTGGAGAATAAGACGTTATCTTCTTCATCTATACTTCTTGTTTATCAATTGATTTTGGGGATTTATGGTTTGCTGGATGAATCAATCAATTTGGGATATCAGGGAAATCAAGAAAGATAGGAATGCTATCTTATTTTGGGACTGAGTAAGTAAATAAGGGTAATATAGGAATTTTGTATAATCGTCTATTAAAAAGTCGGAAAATAAGAAAAATTAGTATCGGGATAAAAATACGGTGGTGATTGGGGAGTATACTTGAAATATTGGGGGTTATTTGTAAATACGTAAATACGTGGTGGTTATTTGTAAAAATACGTAAATACATGCTGGTTATTTGTAATTTAACCTTATTATTATTATTATTATTATATTTTAACCATAAATATATCTTTAAAAAATATATTTATAAATATTCTAGATCACTATAGTTTCACCATCTACATGAAAAATGCAACATGAAAATGGAAACTAAAGCGATTTTATAAAATACAACATGAAAACACAATATTAGTTCAGGGTTATTCCTGTATTTATGAAATAATATAATATAATCTTATTTTTTATATAAAAATTTTTAACAAAAATAATTCGGTTAGATTGGTGTAAAAGTGTGTAATGTTGCTCTTATTACCTCTTAACCCTCTAGATACTAACAATTACAGGTTATAAAATTAAAAATATTAAAGTACATTTAAATACTTTTAATTTAACTTTTAATTTCTCTATACATTATAACCTAAAAAATCGAGTTAGATTAAAATGATTACAATAACATCATCCAGAATATATCCTGACAATAAGTATTGCTTGTGACGGGTACACCCGTCGCACGCTTGCGACGGGTCAAATCCCCCTCACAAAGAGCAAGTAGCAAGGCAAGTGGGAGCTCCATTTGCACCCCACTTGCCCCCCACTTTCTTTTTGTGAGGGGGATTTGACCCGTCGCAAGCTTGCGACGGGTCGGTCCTTCACAAATGAGAATTTGTGATATCCTGATGCACGTACGAAATAATAGTATGAATTAGCAAGGCATAATGGATCTGACATTTCAACTCATTTTAACCATAAACACAAAATTTTCAAACATATTTTACAAATTATCAAATACTACGTACATAGACTACTACCATTCACCAAACCTGCATGAGAATAACACGAAAACAATAAGACGGGTTTTGAGACTATTTTACAGCAAAATGTGACCACTTTCAGAAAACAAGTTTACATAAACTCTAATACTAGCTTGACCA
This sequence comes from Heliosperma pusillum, assembly GCA_022085475.1. Taxonomy (NCBI): domain Eukaryota; kingdom Viridiplantae; phylum Streptophyta; class Magnoliopsida; order Caryophyllales; family Caryophyllaceae; genus Heliosperma; species Heliosperma pusillum. The sequence goes on along the minus strand of JAIUZE010003107.1, from coordinate 44,457 downwards.
TTGTGGTTACATTAGATCATAAAATGATCACAAAACTCAATCTTATTATTCAGACGAAATTGATCCGTCTGAAACAAGAATTCGCCTAAGAACAAAATGAAATGTCCTAGTGCTAAAGCACTTTTATTTGATTTTCAGAGGGTTCCTCTTTGGTACACACTAGCTCTTATTATAGGTTAACGTTTGAGGGCTCGAGCTAGATAAGGGTTACACAAAGATGAAAAATTTTACCCTGTTGGTACATCATAAATTCAAATATTTACTGGAGGAAGAACAGGGAAATTACTTTGAAATCTGTACAACACTTGAAAATTGATTTCGATTTGGAGTGAACTGGGGACTTGACAAACAGAACAGGTCCACAGGGCGTATACATCGAAATTGGGCTATTTCTACTGCTATCAATCATCCTTTCAAGTCATACAAACTTGATGTCATCGATACTATACAGCAACTGGATTTTTTTACCATACAAAGATAAACATGATAGTTACCATTTACCCGCTAAAACTCGATGACCCTTCTGCTAAAACTCATTAAACAGCACTTTTTTCGGGTTCAACACCAGCCGAGACTTCGGTTGGAGCTGTACTACTCTTCTTCTTTGGTGCTTCCTGTGTTTTCGGCAGAAGGTTTTTGTTTGGTACAATAATCATGTATATAAATCTCTCCGTGATCTCTTCTCTTTTCCTACGTGCAAAACTGTTGTTCTCCTCCACTGCAAGCTGCACGAATAATAAATCACATCTATAAACCTTGAAATTTTTATGGAGCACAATGAAAGAGTTGTAAACTATTATTTGCAAGCTCCAAGACACTTTCATTTGCGGAAGAAAAATAAAAAATTATTATAAATCGTACTCCCTCATTCAAATAGTTGTTTACGTTTCATTTCTAACATAAAAATTGAAAACATAAACTCATTGAATGGGAGGGAGCAAGTCTTTTGTAAGACGTAATTTCAAAAGGTTAGCATGAGACCATTTCACAATGAAAATAAAAGGGTTTCTAAATGTCATAAAAGGTCACTACTGCTATATAGTGGTTCACAAAAGGGAGAGGATTATTGTCATAAATGATCAGCATATAACGACATATAGCATTAACCGCAATGCCTTAATGGCCAACGCCATATTGGGTTAGATGTAAAGAGCCTTGCCTTTGTGTTATAGGCCTATAGGGCTTACTAAAAGAGTCTCCCGAAAGACCATCTTTCTCACATGGCCACGCCTGATTCCCACTGATTTGGGCCAAGCTCAGCGTTCCAAACGCTCTCCATTCAACCCACTCATGATCCACAATGGTACATGGACACGGTGCTACATCACCTTAACTTCCGAACAAGGTACTCTCCTTAATCCAACCCCTTATAGTCGTATTCATTCTATTTAATTGGCAACGGCAATTCAGTTTCGGTCAAAGGGTCAGACACATCCCAAAGCACTAACCCAACCCGAACCTTACACCTTCATAATGTCCTCTATAATCCTCACATAATTAAAAACCTTGTGTTTATTTGTTGATTTAGCATGATAATAATGTTATGTCGAGTTTCACCCCACTGGTTTTTTCTGAGAAGGATCTTCTTTACAGTTATGAGGACCAATAGTGATGGCGAGCTATATCCCGTGTCCACCATTGTGTTGCAACCCACCTTCCCTTCCCAACAATCTGCATCTTTGGCTGCCTCCTACTCGGATCTTCGGCACTTTGCTTTGGCAGACTCTCGGATCATCGGCCGCACGACTCGTATTTTATATTTTCTTAAATTAAATTCCGAAATTGGTAGTGATAAAACTACTGGGACTTTGTCATTCTTGTCAAATAAGCAAGTATCCATTTTTTGCATCTACGTTTACTTCGCTTGCTCCTTTGATATTATTCAAAGTGTTCTTGCGTTGGTCTTCCGATTTTCATGCCCTCAAACCTCATCTCAAATCAGAAAGGCTGAGCGTATGATCTGCCACTTAAATGAAATCCTCCTGGCCCTCCATCATGGCTTCTTACCCGCAAATCTTTGGGTGGACGCCCTCCATGCAGCCACCCATCACAATATATCTCCCACAAAAATTCTTGAGTTCCGCTCCCCCACCTCTGTTATCAACCTTAAACATCTTTCATATGATCGCGTTCAAGTGGTTGGTTGTGCGTGTTATCCTAATCTACCGTCCAAGCGTTCTCACAAGCCTCAAACTCAATGCACTTTATGTAACTTCTTCGTAATCCTTCTGGTTATCGGGGGTACCGTTGTCTCGATGTGTCATCCGGCAAAATCATATTATCATGGCATGTAACTTTGAACCAAAGCGTCTTTCCGTTTGCCAAACAAAACCACCAGACCACCCCCTCCTTTGACCTCCTTCGACCCCGACTCCCACGCCTCCCCTGTGGTCTTCGACCACCCAGCTTACCCTGAACTCCCCGCAACCCGCAGCCAAACGCACCTTCCATTCCTCGCAAACCTCCCTCCCAACCTACTCTTGATGACCCATCCCAACCTCGATCTAGCGACTCTAGCTGAGTTCAAGTAACAGACTAAACTATAAACACTGTCAATCATTGCATGATTGCAAGAAATCAGCATGTCACTAATCACTAGAGTGACTACTATTCAGATGAACTAACTCGCCATATATTTCGCATGAATTAGTTTATTACCTCCCCAAGGTCGTTCTGGAACTTTCTGATAAGCTGAATTGCCTTTTCTAAAAAGACATTCCCACGCCCCTTCAAATTGACTATAACCTTTACCTGTGAACAAAAATACACTATAGTGAGGCAACATTGTGCTAATTGGATAGTAGAGTAAAAATCAGAGCAGATGGAGAATAGGGAGCTCAGAGTAACCTTATCACCATCTTTCAAGAACTTCTGTGCGGCTTTCAAGCGTACAGTGTAATCATGTACATCAATGTTGTTTCTGAAAGAAATGTAAAGTAGCGCTGTTATGCAAAAAAGAAAGCTCTTGATAATAACAGCTACTACTAGTATCCCATTCCAAGAGCAGACTAAGAGATAAAGGTTAGAGGGTTCATAAACATATAAAACACTTACCCCATTTTGAGCTCCTTCAAGTCCATGCGACTAGCTGACATCCAAAACCAAAGTTAATATCATATTCGGTCACATCACCACAATTCTATAATTTTAGTCAGACAACTAAAAGTTAAATAGCGAAGGCATGTACCAGCACTTTTCTTTTGCTGCTCCCTTTTCTTCTTCTGTTGTTCATATCTATATTTACTGAGAATACCAAGAGTGTAATATAATAACTTTTTTTGTAGGTAAGATAGAATATTAAGACCATAAATCAAGCCCAAATTCTCATTTTAGACGGCTGAATCCGTCCGAAATTAAGACAAATAAAATCAGACAATTTTACGATAAATTGTGAACATTTCGTGATTAAAAAGTTTTATCAGTTTATTGTTAGAAAAGTGACTATTTTAGTTATAAATTTCTCATTAAATGGTCACTATTTATTATAAAATCGACTGGCAAATTTAAATAAAGATCTTCGGCACCTGGCTTTCTCTCGTAAAGCCAAAGACGATTGAGGGATGAAATGGCTCGACTGGAGAGAGAGGGGGTACATTTTTCTCATCTTAAGTTAAGACCGTCTTAAGGGAGACGGACTGTAAATCTAGTCACAACTCACAGCAAGCATTGCTATGCAGAACCTAGATTCTCCCTGTCGGCCATTTTGATGATATAATATGAAGTTACCTAGTCAATATATGTTACTATGACTCGCCCCAAGCATCCAAAATAACAGTGTCCGATTGTCATGTCGGAGCCTAACTTATGTTACTGTGAATTGTCTAAGTGTCGTGTGGGAATGTCGGAGTGTCACACATACAACCAAAGTGAAAGAGCAAAGTGATACAGTAGTCAACAGGAGGAATCTGGTGAGCCTGATAGGCTGATACTACAAGACTACGAAAGCAGGAGAAATTAAGAGAGCAACATACTCATAATTCATGATTCTGACAACTGGAGGTTCTGCATCAGGAGAAACAACCACCTACAAGTTTGTGGTAATCATTGTAAGCCTATGCAGCAGTTCTAAACAAGTTGGGCGCATATTGGTCAGCAGGGTAAACATAAGAAGTGCTACGACAAGCAAACCCTTGATCGTAAATCAAGATAGTTATCAACACTAATATATTGAGTCAAATATGTAACTGGACATGCAGAAGATGACAAACCGTCAATTATCAATTGAGGGAACTCTAAGTCGCTCCGGTGAAACTAGTCTACAGAAGTTGTGATATAGAGCAAGAAGTTTTGATTATATGAAGAGGTGTGCATAATACTTGAAGCATTATAGTTTCACCACATTGAACTGTTGAAGTTAGATTGATAATTATCGTACTAGCATCGTATAAATCAAACGTCTCAAACTCAAATACTTAAAAGTAATAGAATATAACTATGATAGATGAACCAAGAGCTGAAAACAATTCATGAACAAACTACTAATACGGAATACAATAGAAACAAAAGCGGAAAACACGTACCAAATCAAGCTGAGAATCATCAGCTCGTCGAATCGCCTCGCTTTTGGACACAATTCCAACCTATTATTTCAATATTCCATCAGTACACTAGCACAGTAACAATCACACTATCATACGCAAACATCATATCGTTAATAACTACTAACCATATTCTGCTGTTCATCAATAAGCCGGACTTTATCTGACCTAATACAATTCCACCAAAACTTATAGAATTACACAACGACGACAATAACAACAAAGCAGTGCGAAAAGGAGCAAGAATGAAACCTTAGGGAGGAGAAGTCAGGAGGTTGATCGTCGTCGGGGTTTTTACCGGCGAAGCGGCCGGAAACTTGGAAACGGCCGGAGACGGCGGCGGATACGGCGACGAAGCAGAGGCGGGAGCCGGAAAAGGAGGTGGAGAGAGAGTGAAAAGGAAGAAGTGGCGGAGGTTTGAGGTTGAGTTGAGGTGTGTACGGCGGTGAAAGACGGTGGCCGCCGGCTATACTAGCGGCGGTTAGGGAAGTTGCTGCCATCCTTCTTGTCTTCTCGCTTTGCCTTATCCCCTCCTGTCTTTCTATTTTGATAACTTTCGCAGTTCTATCCTTTCAATGTCTTACATAAAAAATTCCACTCTTTCCAGAAAAAAACAAATTTAATTAGAATTAAGTGTTTTTTTTGTAAAATATCATCTATTAAGTCCAATTTTTTACGTTTTACCACCTATTGAGTCCATTTTTTCATATTACCACCTACTTTTAACCTAAACTCTCACAATCAACACCTAAATTACGTTTTCAAGACGGTCTTTCTTATTTTTCGTCTCGCTTACATTTTATCGTCAATCGGTTATTTCTTATGACCAAAATACCCCTCATTTAACCCACTCACTCACTCACCCCCTTCCGTCCTCTAATTCATTACCCTCACTCATTCTTTTCCCTAAATCAATTAATCCTAAATCAAAAACACTAGAACCCTAGAAATTTGCAAGCAATGTAGCTGCCATTAGCACCATTGAAGAGGTACGGCAGATACATGACCCGATTGTTCTCGATGGGCCACTGTGGCAAGGATTGAACCCAGGTCAAGATGAGCATGCCCTTCGAAACAGGCCGCTTCCCAATGACAGCCGTTGTGCAGCCCTAGCTGTTCACAAGCACAACAAGCTACTAACCATGTAACCCAAGTTTTCATTGTATTACTTCTGAATTCCTGAATTAGAGAGGGCTCGGCTAATGAAAGGGCACATGGCTGCGAGTAAAGCCTTGGGACATTCTGAAAGTCCATAAACCTTAATTAGACTCTTCTAATTAGTTGCTAAATTACTTGTTAATTTAGTATTTAATGATCTATGTAACATGCATGCAAATATAAAGACATTTATATAAAGGAAGAAATTTCCTCACATTGATATGGAAAATATAAGGGCACAACAAGAACTCCTTCTTGTTGTTCTTGAGCTACAAATATGGATGAACACAAGTAATCTCCAAAGTAGAAGATCTCCTCTAAGTTGCACCAAGATTAACCCAAATAATCTACCCTTATTATTAACTAGATAATAAGATAGATATAATACTACTAATATTATGACTATATTACTACACTAGTAATACTTAGTAAATATTAGTATTTGAGAGTTTTTAGTGAGAAGAAGAGTTTTAGAGAGAAGTAAACAAATTGCACAAAATGAAGTAAGTATAAAAATGAACACAAATGCTCATTTTAAAGGCCATTTGGCCGGATCATGTAGTCCACATTTGGACTATTATTTTGTTCAATTTGATCACATGCATTAGAGTGAAGTGTTGTAGAAAAGATGATGATTGTTTTATACTTGTTATGTCACTTTCAAATGCTAACTAAAGAGTTACAACAAGAACAACAATCATCACCATTCTAACTACATCATAACCGGCCATGTTGGCCTAGTTGGATCCATTTTGATTTTTGATATTTGTCTCACAAATACTTATTGATCATATGGTTAATTATCTTGTATAATTAAGTGTTAATTTGATCATATAACAATTATATGACTCAATTAAATAAATAATATGTACTTAACATTTTAAGTAATATTTTACCATTATATCAATATATAATGGGTCCCACAATGCTTAGTTAATTTATTTTACAACTCCTTGTAAATATAATTAACTAATTACCTCTATCTCAAAACCTCAACTAATTTAGTAATTTAACGATTAATTACTAAGTTAAATCTTATTTAATCGTATTAAAATAAGATATAAATTTATTAGTCAATTATCGCATAATTGAAAAATAAGCTTAATCGAATTTGAGTTCTTAACTCAATTTCTAACAATTAACTCTCGTACATATCGAATATATGTAATGTACTAATTAACTATATCGTATACAAATAATTAGTTACTATTTGGATTTTATCCTTTAGGTGTGACTGAAAGGGATCAGTTGATTACCGCCGTCAAACGACAATAACGTCAAACTCTAGTTAGCCAACCGTTATTGATTTACGTTAATCAACTGACTAATCATATATATAGTCAATAAATATCCCAATTATATTCCTTAATAAGATTTATTATGTGGCGCACTATTGTGGAGGACACCTACTCCAACAAAGCACTCTTCTTATTCATGTGAAATCCTAAACTAACACAAACAACTACAAAAAAAATGCAATATCGACTAACCCGTATACGTTACCTTGATTAGAACTTCTAATATTCATCCATGTGATAATAATCCTTGTTCATATCTTCTAAGTCACCACCTAAACATGAAAACCCGGTAAGTTTTGACAATATCTAACTTAGAAAAGACTTGCGTTTTGAAAGACTAAAAAGGGTAAGACTTTGTTTTGGAAAAAGATCAATGGCGATAAAAGTTGAAGAATGGCGCAAGAATGAAGCAATTTGGTGAATGAATGAAAGAGTTGGAAGATTTTGAGATTATGGAGGTTAGTTCAAATTGAGGGTTTTAAGATGGAAGAAAATTTGAAGTTGTAAATGGAAGTAATGAAAACAGGTGGTTCTTACAAGGTCAAACATTTAATTTAGGCCCAACTAGACTTAATTTGGACAAAAACTCAAGTGGAGTGATTGGCACTAGAATTTTGTGTATAATCTAAATTTGGGCATTAATTTGACATTTAGAAAACAGTTTCGACCAAACTATACTAAAATATGATTCATCATAAAATAAAAGTTAAATAGTAATAAAACAATTATTTGTATTGATTTATTTCTAAATTAAAATTTGCGGATGTTACAAAATTAGAATTAATACAACAATTTTAAATATCAATAAGATTATTTTGTTTGATTAATCATTACTCCCCCTCTCAAGGCATGGTCTCTCGATACACATATATGTGATGCCCCCGGGTAAAATAAAATAAATGAAGGGTATTGATAACAAAAGTACAGGTAACCACATGAGCATCTTGCTCGGCCTCCTCCTTGTTCGTCGTGAAGAGCTTCCTACTTTTCTTCGGTCCACCTTGGACCATGCTAGCGGAACCCAATGGAATATTTCCAACATCATATTCCCCATGATTTTTTAGTTTGATCGGTTAAAGGATGTAGTTTTGTTGAGGTTCTCTTAGTTGATTCTTGAAGCTCCTTTGTTGTTGACTCCACTAGCCAATATTGCGGTTGCTTGAGGTGCATGAGTTGCTCCCTGGTAGAAACTCCTTTGATTGGAACTAGATGTCCTCATGATAGATCCACTCCTAGTACACTTACTTCTCTCGTGTCCATAGCCTCCAAAATTGTAGCATTAGAGTCGCGAAGAAGTAGGGCCACTTCTAAAGGATCTCCCACTTTCTCCAAATCGAGACGTCCTACCTAAAATAGGACCACCGAAAAACGATCTTGATTGCACGAATCCTCCCCTCTTGTAGGTTGGGCTACGACCAGATTCACTCTCCGCTTTCCTCTTTTCCCCTCATTTTCCCCTTATCTTATTTTTCATAGAAACTAACCACTCCGCATTTTGGGCTCTATTGTACACTTCTTTCACATCGCTTAAAGCCCCTGCCGACAACTTCTCGATAATCTCCAATAACAACCATTTTTCAAATCTCGCTAACATGACTTGCGGGCAAATATGCATCTCTTCAATGTAGTTTAAAAGTTCAATGAACTTGATGTAATACTCATCCATCTTCATCCCCTCCATGATTCAGAACGTGTCGAACTCCACTCTTTGCTTACTTCAGATTTGTTCTAGTATGAGCTCATCTTTCAACTCCGCCTTGAAGCTAGCCCAAGGAATAGATTCTACCACTACCACCTTTTAGTATACCCTCGTGTGAGTTCAGTTTGTGTATCACAATAACCCGGCCTTACTGCTTAGGTAAAATTCCTCTTGGTCAACAACTCTGACATTGAGTGACTTCGAAGATGATTTCCATCTCGCGGCTCCATTCATCTAAGAGATTTTGAGCTCCCGTTCCTTTATACTTAATGGGCGGATGCCTAGAAATATTCGACCTCATCAACATTGCAACAATGAAATTCTTCTTAAGCTTCCCAACCCCACACAATGCCTCAGTTAACACCACAATCGAGTTGCCTAAGAAACAAAAAATTCGTAGAATCAGAATCTCTTGGTCGAGTACCATGAACTTGATCGGGTACTCGACTTTACTTGGCCGAGTAACACAACTAGACTCGGTACCTATCCTTACTCGGTCGAGTAAAATCTACCAGGTTCCGATGAAAAAGTTCAAAAGATAACCAATCGGTCGAGTGGCCTACGTCACTCGGTTGAGTTCCTCTACTCGGTCGAATACTAGCTCTACTCACCCGAGTGCACCTTAATTCGCTTTAAAAACTAGCCATTTAAACAACAAATCATTCCTTACACCCTCCAAATAAAATTAACATCCCAAATCCAGCATACATAATTATCCCACAAGGTCACAATCCAGACAACAATCATTCCACATACTAGATCATCAAATCTCCTTATCATATCACTTCTAACATCCCATAAAAATATAATGGCACATTGCATTCACATAGTCATCACATAACAACATGCAATATCCAATATCATACCTCATGTTATACCTACGCAGAGTGACCGATTAGAGAATGAAAGGGTCATAATGCCATTAGGGACGTCTCCCCAATTTTAGAAGATCGGCTCCTAACAACTCTTCCCAAGTTAATTTTAGTTAGACACCCTATGTTTTAGCTACTAACAACTCTTCCCAACTCTTCCCAAGTTCATTGTTTTAGCTTCCGAGATCGTCGTTGTGATACCAATTTCTAACAGCTCGCTTAGTCAGGAGCCTTTAAGCAAGACCTTTCCAAACAACGGAGGTGTCACGTCCCCAGTTTCCTGGGGTAGTTGCATCAAACCCAAATCCCAAAAAAACGTTTGATGCATTTTTTAAAAGAAATGTCAAAGTAAACAAAGTCAACATACAATCCAAAATCCGACTTTCCAAAACTAACAATCAAAGTCTACAAACAATACAAGGTGACGCCTTGCTAATGATCACGTCCAAGCCCCAATTAAAATCCCGTACAATCCATGCCAGTCATATCATCACCTGGTCAACAACAACTCACCGTTTGCCGAAAATGTTGAATGGATCACGTTAGTGATATAAAAAATATAACGGTATGTTACATGTACATAATCAACATCCTATGAAGTCATAATATCATCATCACACATATCTGGTGACATCAAGTAGGACACCCGATGCAATCAAGTAGCGCATCGAAGCACCAATCGCGATGCCATAAGCAAGCATACCGTTGTGTGTAAGGAACATCGTCGAAACAATGGACCCTACTGCAGCAGGTCATGACCATATACATTGTCTCCTCCGTGGTAACAACCATGAGGAGCGACCCACAGAGTCTATGAAGTCGGTTTCCCGCACCCGCTTCATATAAAAACCACCTTCAAATGTCAGAATATCACTATCACAACATCACACCCAAACTCCAATCAACATGTCACAATTATATCACAATACACATCGATCAATCACATATACATTAACCGAGTAGAAAAATCCTACCTTATTAAAGCAATATCATAATCACATTTGAACAAGAAGAAGTTAGAAAACCTCCTGTACAAAATCTTTACGTACAATAATACATTAGTACAATTACTACTAATTTTCCCCAATTCCTACACTACTAATCAATAAACTATATTCTATATTAATTTACACGAATTCTATACTAATAATCAACAATCTATAACTTATATCAAATTTCCCCAATTAATTAATATATTGATTATCATTAATTCTATCATCTCTATCAAAGTCCCTTAATTTCTACTTGAGTAACAATAATCTAATTCAATGTCATAAATATAATATAATATAATCAATATAAATCAACTTAATAAGATTAGTCTCAACTATAGAGTCAATCTAATTAACATAATAAAACTAATTATTCAAAACCTAATTTAAAGATGATTAAAGAAAATCAAAAGATAGGGAGATGAAGATTACTTACTTAGATTGGAAAAAATCAAAGAAAGATCTAGAATATTGATCTTTCAAAAACTCTGAGGGCAACATTAAATAATTATTTGATGATGATTAGGGAGTGATTAGAGAGTCTCAAAGAGGTTTTAACTTGATAAAATGAAAAAAGAATGGTATAAGAATAAATAAGAATCTTATTATATATATTAATCTCGGTTTAGCAAAAAGCGGAGTCGCTCTGAAACTGAATCTCACTCGGTCAATTAAACCATTCACTCGACCGACTGACCAAACTCAATCGAGTAATGACCTTACTCGATCGAGTAACAACTAACATGGTTTTCCACAGACATCCAAACACGAGCGCACTTGATCGAGTAGCTCTACACTCGATCTAGTGGCACTACACTCGACTCGAGTTTTCCAGAACTCGACTAAGTACGCACCTCACTTGGCCGCGCACTTACTAAACTCAACCGAATAATCCCACTCGGCCGAGTGGCCTGATTGAGAAGCAGTCTAAAAAGCCTATAGAATTAACTATAATAGAGAAATGCAAGTTCAAAAGAATGAGTTAAGGAATTGTAACAAATGCTTGGACACTCAAGACGATTCTGAAACGCATCAAGTTCAACAAAGAGTGCGTCTTCAAGCCTAATAGGTTAGTAGATACTAAAGGCCGCCACAACCATCACTCAAACTTTGATTAATCAACATGGAGGAAATTTATTTAGGTAAATTTATTCTTTTGGGCACAATATATTTGATATTGGGTATTAGAAACATTTGAATGCACTTGACTATTTTAGCAACTTATTTGATTTGGTGGATGTGTTGCTCCACCTCTGAGCTCGGTCCATTGGTTCCAAATTAGGAGACAACAATGAATCAAGCTCTACACTAGTCATTTTTTAGTTTACCACTGAACTTGGTCCATAGCAAACGTGACAACAAGCAGGGGATGCCAACTTGGAATGATTTGAATTTTAACTAGTAGGCATTTTTGTACTTGAACACAAATTTTTAACAATAAAGTAAAAATAAATATGGATCTTTGACACGTAGCTTCCCATACCCATTTCACAATATGAGAACAATCCACTCTTAGGCCCTGTTCTTTCTAACTTATTTTCAACTCATTTCAGTTCAGTTCACCTCTATTCTGTTCAGTGTAGCTCCGTTCAGTTCAGTTCAACCCCATTCAGTTTAGTTTAGTTCAGTTCAGCTCTATTCAGCTCAGTTCAGTTCAGGATCATTCAGTTCACTTCAGCTCCACTAAATTCAGCTCACTTTATTTCGACTCATCTTAAACTTAAAAGTTTTTATTAATATTAATATTATTGATATTAGTATTATTTTTATTTTTTTTATTATAAACCGCGCGCAAGTTATATTAAGATCAACGACAAGTTTAAAACTTATTATTATTAATTAATACTCCCTCGATCTCATAATTATCCCTCGCTTGACTTTTAGGAACAATTTTAATAACTTTGACCATAAATTATTTACATTCATCAGAAAAAAAAAAATCAAGTCAAAGTGTCGTCTCAAAAACTGTGCAATTCAAACTACAAAAATTATTATGAGATGAAAGAAATATTCTATTAACAGCAACTATTACCAATATTATTAATATTATAATTATAATTACTATGATTATTATTATTATTATTATTATTATTATTATTTTTATTATTATAAGATGCGCGCAGCTTTCATTAAAAAAAAATGTAAATTTTATTAAGCTCAAAGCATAATTTAAAAGACATTAGTGGCCAACTGAGAAACTGTCTGGGCGCCACTCCTACTACTGCTAGTATTATTGTTATTACAATTATTATTATAACTAATTATTATTGTTATTACAATAAATGTTATGACTATCAAAATCAAGAATATTAATATTAATACTACTATGAAGTACTATTTATTACTATTATTATTATTAAGACTAATGATATCAACTAATAATATTTATCATTATCATTATCATTATGATTATTATAATAGCAATTATAATTACTATTATTAAAATTATTATTATTGTTGTTGTTATTATTATTACTTTATTTTTTTTTTTTTTTTTTTTTTTTTTTTTTTTTTTTTTTTTTTAATTATAAGATGCGCGCAGCTTTCATTAATATAAAATGAAAAGTTTACAAGAAATTGGTGGGGAGCCGAGAGACAATCTGGGCCCCCACCCCCTTAGCTATAGAAAAACTAAGTCTAGTAAAGATATAAGCGGCCACCCGAGCCCCAGCATCCTGAGATACCGATAATTTCTGGATCCGCTTCAGCAAGTCAACAGCATCCGAACCCAACTCCCTAAGCGAAGAGAAAGAGAAGGGTAGGAAACCGTAACCAGCAGCCCCGCACAACTCCCTATACTTAGCACACTTGCGCTGCGCAGCATCAGTAACAACCCGTCCCGGCACAAAATCGGTCATCCCAGTCTGTGTCAAGGGAGAGGACCCAGTCAAATCAACACACACGTCACGTCCTCTGTCCCAAGAATAGAGCAGCAAATCCGCAGGACGAAGAGAGCCGCCCTGTCCGTCAACTAAACCGATATCCACCTCCTTACCCGTAGAAATACCAGATCTATAGCAGATGCTGAAAATGGTATGTCAGACTATTAGAAAGGTATTATAAAATTATTTTACTATTATTATTATTATTATTATTACTCGAAAGGTATGTCAGACTATCAGAAAGAGTTTGACGTGTAAGCCCCATATCATCTTCATGACAATGACGATCCTGAAAATGGTTCCGCCACACGGCCTTAGTAAGGCCCTTACCATGGCCATCCGGACACTCATGAATACTCGAAAAAGGACAATGAAAACGTACTAAAAAACAGGCATGACGAAGATAGTGATGGGCAAGGCTTACTAAGAATAGCCAAACGTGCATGGAGATCATGCGGCAGCACATACACGGCGCTCAAACAAGCAACACATACATGTACCACCACCTATTCCACACCACCGAAGGTACCACCAGATCAACACCACCGGAGGAACCAAGAAAGCACCACCGGTTTGAACCAGCAGCCCTACCAACCACACAAAAAAAAACACGCACAAAACCAAAAATAAGCAACAACAAGAACAAACCCTAAATGTGACGGCACAAAACTGTCCAAACACCAACGGCGACCCTCTGACAGCGACTCTACACACGTCCCTTACGCAGGCAGGCAAGATCGGAGGAAGACAGAAACACCGCCGCCGACGCTCTCAAAACAGAAAACATACGCAATGCCAAACACAAGATACCACAAACGCGAGAAAGCCACAATACAACCGACCCTGGCGGGCACGTGAGGTCTGGGTGGCAGGTATGGATACGGTGGTCGGCGTGGTGGCCACCTCTGGCAGCAAAGTTCGAAAAAAAAATGGAATTGCAGGAAGTCAGGAACTCCTTCCGCTCCTCTCCCGTCCTCTCTAGCCGCCAACCACAAACAAAGACACCACGACCGATGACAAGGAGGCCTGGCCGGGCCTGGCCTGGTGGATAGCGAGGCACCAACGGCACCCACAAAAAGGCACAGCCAATCGTGCCCTAATCGCCTAATCACCTAAACGCACTCTGCTCCTCTCCAATTATTATTATTATTATTATTTTTTTTTTTTTAATTTTATTACTATAAGATGCGCGCAGCTTTCATTAAAATAAAATGTAAAGTTTACAAGAAGTTGGTGGGGAGCCGAGAGACAATCTGGGCCCCCACCCCCTTAGCTATAGAAAAACTAAGTCTAGTGAAGATATAAGATACCACCCGAGCCCCTGCATCCTGAGATACCGAGAATTTCTGGATCCGCTTGAGCAAGTCAATAGCGTTCGAACCCAACTCTCCAAGTGAAGAAAAAGAGAAGGGTAGGAAACCATATCCAGTAGTCGCGCACAAATCCCTATACTTAGCACACTTGCGCTGAGCAGCATCAGCGACAACCCGTCCCGGCACAAAATTGGCCCGCCTAGTCTGCGTCAAGGGGGAAGACCCTATCAAATCAACACACACATCACGCCCACTGTCCCAGGAACAAAACAGCAAATCCGCAGGACGAAGAGATCCATCGTGTCCGTCAACTAAACTGATATCCACCTCCCTACCCGAAGAAATACCAGACCTATAGCAAATATCGAATAAGGTGTCACGAACAAGGTTATGCCGTTGCTTAACCTTCACAGTGCCAGTACAAGAGACAGCGTGGTCCCCATAAATATCATCAGCAAAAACCCGAGAGCAAGCAGTACAAGACGTAGATACCATGAATAAAGGAACACCCAGACGATATCCCAGCACACTACGGTAAGTCCTCCCGTTCATAGTCTGACCCAACCCAGAGATAGGAACAGCACGCAACCAATCAGAAGAGTGGGCACCAAGTTGAGACTTCCATAACGCAAGCTGACGCGGTGTCAAAGAGTAAACAAATTCTGCAGTAGCAGCAATCCTCGCAAAATATATATCTGCCAATTTTTTCATAAGTTTTGGGGCAGCGATTTCACTATGATCACGTAATAAAGTAGAACCTGTAACCTCCGAAAACACCCGCAATGCATCATCAAAAGTAGGACCAGCATCCACAATACCAGAAGGCCGTAGTAGCTGAGCCTGCAACTCGGCAGACTGCAAACGGGACACCAGAAAAGCATAGTGCAAAACATCCCCGGTAGCATAAACACCGAGCCCACCAAGATGAAAAGGAAAAGTGGCAAGGCGCCACTGCCAATCCCCAAAACCAGGCCCACACGCGGTGACAATGCGTTCCAAGCTAGAACGAAGTGTTGCATCAAACCGAAGATGGACAGACCCAAAGACTCTCGGCGAACATGTACGAAGGGTAAAGTACAGCTTAGATAGACCCGTACAAGCTCTAAGCAGAAGAAACTCACATTGCGGGTCCTCAATCCTAACAACTAAATCCATAAGCTCAATGGTCTTAGTCACTCTCGTCGCCACAAGCTCACTGCCAAAACTAGGGCAAGTACTGACATGCCCACCCAAAACAGAGACTCCACGCAAATGCCGAGTAATGGAAAAAGGGAAAACACCAGGAAGTCGACTCCGGGGATCCTCAGTAGGCCAAAAAACCTCAGTCTTAGCGACATTAAGATGGAGAACAAACTGAGGACCATCTGCCATAATCAAATCCAATACCTTCCCTACCTCCAAAGTATCCCCAAAAATGGAGCCATCATCCAAGTACCAAGCTTGCAAACTCAAATCAAAAGAGTCTTGTATCTTGCAGACCAAGGGATGCAAAACCAAAGCGAAAAGCAAGGGTCCAAAAGGATCACCCTGCTGGACTCTTTGACAAGACCACAAACAATGTTCCCCATAATAAAGACGGGCAGGACTAGAGTAGCAGAACTCCACCCAACGGGAAAGAATCGGGCAACGACGGCAAACTTCCAGAAGCATGGTTACACGATCAACAAGGTTGAAAGCATTCTGGAAATCAACCAGCAACATAGAAAGCCCAACATCACCACCACGAGCCTCAATGAACCGATTCAAGGCATGCAAGAGAGCCTCTCCTCCACCGGACACCCCAACCCCAAACTGAAGACCAGCAAAATAAGAACACAAAGAGGGACCAACCAAACAAGCACCTACCTTAGAAACAAGACGTCTCCATACGGTGCCAACAGCAATAGGACGAACACCACCACCAGGTTTAACAAGTGGCGTGAGCGGAGCGCTGACAATGTACACATCAAGCACTAGTGGACATCTGCCCTCAAGAAAAAGATTGACCACCCTAGTAATAGAAGCGATCAGATCATCAGAGATAGCCACAGCAGCGCCACTCAAAGAGTCAATAAGGTGTTGGGCACGAAACCCATCCCTCCCACAAGAAGTGCCACGCGGGAAACTACGAATCATATCCAAAACCACAACCGAAGAGGCAACAAGAGAATGATGATCCACAGGAAGAGGAGCCAAGGAAGGAGATGGGGCGACCGGGTGCTTCTCTCGCAAAGCCCCAAGAGTGACATCAGAATAGGGGGCGACGCCAGAGGAAGAAAGCACCTTAACAGCAGCAAAATAGTGGCCGTCACAAATCTTCCGCCGACATTGGCGGAGTTTAAGCTCACTCAAATCCAGGTCCTCCTCCACATGAAACGAGGGAGGAACCTCATCCATACACTCCCGCAAAAGCTGCAAACCACCTCCAGGCACCCCACAAGCGAGAATAGCCCTGGTAATATTCTCCTCCTGACGCTGTCGCCTAATAGCAGTCCTACACTCAAGATTACTCCTAGGAGCGAAGGTCTTAAGCAGACAAAGAGGCAACACAAGCAAACGAATCCAACAGGAGAGCTCACCAGGAGAGTCAGCCACATCATCCAAGACCCCCTTTAAAACCCGAGCAAACTCAAGACGACACTTAGGAGAAATAGATTTCACGGTGCGAAGGCCCAAAGAAAATAAACGATCAAGTGAAGACACGGACCACTGAACAGGCTCAACCCAATCATCAGACGAAAGAACCGAGTGAGACGGCGATGGAGGTCTAGTGATACCGTGAATAATAAAGCTAACGATGCCATCACCACAATCTGGAGGCGCAACAAAATCACTCCAACCATGCCGACACCTAGAGCGAAAGGTATGGGTTTTAAAGCATTCCCCACACAACTAAAGCCCCATTCGCTTCAAAGTAATCTCGGCATTTGAGAAAACCATCAGACTATCAGAAAGAGTGTGACGCGTCAAAACCATAGCACCATCAAGACAGTGTCGATCCTGAAAATGCTTTTGCCAGGCGGCCTTAGTAAGGCCCTTACCGCGACCATCCGGACACTCATGAATACTCGATAAAGGACAATGAAAACGTACTAAAACGGGCATAATGAAAATGCACGTACAAGAAAAGTAAAGAAACAAAAAACCCACCAAGCCCACTATGGCCCATGCATGGGAAAGTCCACGACCAACCAAAACCCTAAAAAAAAGAAAACTAAAACAAACCAGAACGCCATGCCACGTCCAACGGCGCAAACCACCAAGCAAGGAGGCGCACAAGCATTGAGGGCAGCTACCACGCAAACCACGCGCACCAACAGCCAGCCACCACATGACAGTGGTCCCTACCACCACATGCGTTATAGGAGTCTATGTCACTGGCCGAACTTGCCCATGTCTTTATTATTATTATTATTATTATTATTATTTATTTTTTTTTTTTTTTTATTATTATAAGATGCGCGCAGCTTTCATTAATATAATATGAAAAGTTTACAAGAAATTGGTGGGGAGCCGAGAGACAATCTGGGCCCCCACCCCCTTAGCTATAGAAAAATTAAGTCTATTATTATTATTATTATTATTTTTTTTTTTTTTTTTTTTTATAATAAGATGCGCGCAGCTTTCATTAAAATAAAATGAAAAGTTTACATGAAGTTGGTGGGGAGCCGAGAGACAATCGAACGCCCCCACTCCCTTAGCTATAGCAAAACTAAGCCTAGAAAAAATATAAGCGGCCACCCGAGCCCCAGCATCCTCAGATACCGAGAATTTCTGGATCCGCTTGAGCAAGTCAACAGCATCCGAGCCCAGCTCCCCAAGCGAAGAGAAAGAGAAGGGTAGGAAACCATATCCAGCAGTCGCGCATAAATCCCCATATTATTATTATTATTATTTTTTTTTTTTTTTTTTTTTTTTTTTTGCAAGAAAATTTTAGATTTAATGATGGAATAAACCCCACCAAAGTAGATACTAGTCTTCTCCTTGTTAGTTATTAAACCAGACCAGTCTCCAAAATCCTGAAGAATATTGACCACAGTGGTAACAGAAGGGGTGTCCCCCCTGGTGAAGATCATAAGGTATCAGCAAAAACCATATGGGTCAGATTAGTCTGGACACATTTAGGATGAAGGAAACATGAGGTTTCTCTTTTAAGTTTCTTAAGTATCTAGATAAAACCTCCATGCTAAGGACAAACAGATAAGGAGACATGGGATCTCCTTGTCTGATGCCACTTTTCCCTTGGAAGAACCCTTTAACTTGCCCATTAACATTCACAGAGAACCAGGAACCTGTAATGCAGCCCATGATCCATTTAATAAAGACAGGGGAAAGCCAAATGCATGAAGCATGTTGCTAATGAAGTCCCATTGGAGAGTATCCAAAGCTTTCCTAATATCCACTTTAATAAGACATATGGGGGTTACATTCTTCCTATTGTAGCCTTTAACCAGGTTTTGAGAAAGCATGACATTCTCAAAGAGGTTCCTACCAAGAATAAAAGCCCCTTGCTCCTCTCCAATGAGGTTATGTAAGACCCCTTTCAGCCTATTGCTAAGAATTTTGCTGATAGTCTTGTACATAACAGTGCAGCAGGAAATAGGTCTAAAGTCCTGAACAGACCTAGAAGTATCCTTCTTGGGTATGAGAGAAATAAGAGTAGCATTGGCCTGTTTTGCCATTTTCCCAAAGAGAAAGTAGAAGTGAATGGCCTTGCAAAAGTCAGGCTTAATCAGGTGCCAAGAATGCTTGAAAAATTTAGAAGAGAACCCATCAGGACCAGGACTTTTGTTAGTGTCAATCCCAAAAAGGGCCTGCCTAATTTCCTCATCAGAAATAGGGCTGCAAAGATGGCTATTCTCAGTCCCAGAAACCAGAGATCCCTAAGAAAGGAACCCAATATCAAGATCCTTGACCGGGACCTTAGCACCCAAAAGATCTTGATAGTAGTGAACAAAGGCAAAAGCCACATTATCTACACCATGATGGTGCAGGCCATGGTGATCAACAATATCCCCAATATTTTTCTTAGCTTTCTTCTCCCTAATCTTTGCATAGAAGTTACTAGTACTGGAATCCCCTTGCTTAATTTCCTGAATTTTAGCTCGCTGCATTAAAGCACTAAGTTCAGCTTTTTGAAGGCTCTTGAACTTATGGAGAAGTTGCTGCTAAGTGTGCATTATTGTGCTAGAAAGAGGATAATTCTGCAAATCAATTTGGCAGGATAAGAGAGCCTCCTTAGCCTCCTCTGCCCTGATAGCAATGTTAGAAAAATTTGCCTTATGGAAGGAGCAAAGTTTATTCTTTACTACCTTAAGCTTAGCAAAGAAGGAGAACATAGGAGTCCCCTGAACCCCTACTTGCCAAGCACTAGCAATAAGGTTATTATAAGAAGCATGATCAGTCCAGCAGTTAAGGAAGTTAAATCTCCTCTTAGGGTAAGTTTCCTCAAAAATAGTAGTCATCACTACAGAGTGATCAGAGATCCCAGGTGCCATGAAATTTGCAGAGCTATTAGGAAACCTAAGCAGCCATCCCATATTAACTAGGGCTCTGTCCAGCTTAGACCAAACTCTAGTGGTGCTCTCCTGTTTGTTAGTCCAAGTGAACTCACAGCCAGTTCCAACAAGATCATCAAGTCAGGCCATGAGAATACCATTATTGCAATCAGTTATGTCAGCAATATCAGGATCATTAGGGCTAATTCTTTCATCAATTTTCCTAACAACATTGAAATCCCCCATAACTAACCAAGCATCAGTCAAAGAGGTTTGTTGCAGAAAGTCCCAAACCTCCTTCCTTCTATCACCATCATTAAACCCATAGACAAGAGTAAGAAAAAACTCCTGTCCAGAAGCAATATGCTTAACATGACAGTGCAAGTATTGAGCCATAACCTTAAGAATATGGAGGTTAATTCGGGCAGCATTCCATACACACCAAATCCTACCATTGTGATGACAGTCATAATTGGTAGTGACACTATAAGGGGAGAAAGCCCCCTTAATAATTTTAGTGGCTTTCCTCCATTTAATTCTAGTTTCTAAAATTCCAAGAACATCCACATTATTAATTTTCATGAAGTCCTTGACTTCATTTATTTTGAGGATGTCATTCATCCCCCTAATATTTCAGGTAGAAATCTTCATCTAAAAAGAGAAGATATGAGGGCCAGGGTCCCCCAAATTCTGCCCTGGGTCTTTAACAGGGTCCTCTAGGTGAGTTGAAGGGCTTAAAGCCTCAAACTGATTACATATGACTAAAGCTTGATTACCAATCTGCAGAGAAGAACTCCTCCCCAGGGGTTCACAGTGCATTACAGAGCTCTCTAGTGGCCTGCCTCCACCCTCAGAAGAGAAGGAAGAAGTCTGCTCCAAGCAATAACCTTGCTTCCCAACCCCCTTCTTCTGAGCAATGGGACAAACCTGTAAAGAGCCTGAGGTACCAGCTCGCCCTGGGCTTCCTGAAATCACCCTATCAGAGGTGATCAGGGGAGACCTAGTAGCAATAGGAGTGGCTTCTTTTTGATGATCTTGAACATGGCCTAGCACAGGAGGTCCTGAGTGCGTTACAGTACTCTCAGGTGCTCCATTCTGCACATTACCAGATGCAGTAGAAGCCTCTGAAGAGACTGAGGTACCACCTATCTCCTTGCATTGTGGGCCAGCCAGAGGAACACCAGAAGAGATCCGCACCTTAGCTACAGTCACATGCTTATAAACCTTCCTAATAACTCCCTTAGAAACAGGGACAGTATGGGTGCCATCTTTTTTAACCCATTTGCAGGAAGATTGTTCATGCCCAAGTTTCCCACAATGCTTACAATGAAAAGGGCGCCATTCATAATCCACCCTCTGAATGGTATGGCCACAAAAGGGAACATTGAGCAGGATTTGTTCTGGAAGGTCCTTAGCCACATCAACCTCAATCAAGACTCGAGCAAAAGACAGTCGAGACTTAGTGGTTGTAGGAATATCCGCAAATAGAGGCTTGCCAATCTTACTTGCCATTTTACTAAGTACAGTATCAGTCCAGAGGAAGGGATCCAAATCTGGGAAAAGAACCCAGATTGGTAAAATGGAAACTCTCTCCATTTCTAAAGAGAAGGTAGGACTCCAATGCTTCTGAATAAGGGTGTTAGATCCCATTTGCCATGGCCCTTTTTTGAGCACAGTATCCAAGTCTTCCTTATTGTCAAATCGAAAACTAAACCAGCCTTTCTTGAAATATTGAACAATGGGTTGTTTGACATAGTTCCACTTCTTGTTTACAAAATCTTGCATCATTTTGAGTGAAGGTTTAGCACCTATGACATTGTCCATCAAAGCATGTTTCCAGATATCCAATTCCTTTGCAATGTCATCCATTTCAACATTAATTTCCTCAGAGTCTTCAATCCCCTCATGGTAAACGAGGCTCATTCCTAGATTCTTACTACCCTTAACCACATTCTTCCAATTTGCGGTATTCTTAGTGTTCTTAGTACCCTCATCCACCGGGATTGGTAGAGAGTCTTTGACAGTCAAGTTAGCAAGAACAGGGACATTCACATCATCAAGATTAGAGACATTATCAAGATCAGAGACAGTCACATTATCAAGGACAGGGGCATTCCCATTATCAGAATGTAACCCAGCAATAGTGGAATTTACTAACAAATTAGTCACAGAACCTTGTCTTATCAAAGAATTCGTGACAGAACTAGGAGGAGAAACTCGAGGAGAGCAAGAATTATGTAAAGCTTGAACAATAATATCATTAATGGTGGAATTTGTGGGTTTTACCTGGGTTCCCGAAAAAACCGCAGGAGTCCCAAGATTATTCAGGGAAAAAGTATCTGAACCTTCGATTTTCTCCTGAGAAGAAGCTTCAGAATCTCCGATGCAAGGAACTCTAGCTTTAGGAGGCCTTCCTCTCCCTCTAGCCATGACGTCAAAATGGCGGGAAATCGCCCAAATTGAGAGACAACTTTCTCTTACTAGGAAGAGAGAGAGAGGAGTTTTATTATTATTATTATTATTATTATTATGATGATGATGATGATGATGATGATGATGATGATGATGATGATGATGATGATGATGATGATGATGATGATGATGATGATGATGATGATGATGATGATGATGACGACGACGATGATGATGATGATGATGATGATGATGATGATGATGATGATAATGATGATGATGATTATTATGATTATGATGATTATTATGATTATGATGATTATTATTATTATGATGATTATGATGATTATGATGACTATTATGATTATTATTATTATTATTATTATTATTATTATTATTATTATTATTATTAATATTTTTTTTTTTTTTTTTATATAAAGATGCGCGCAGCTTTCATTAAAATAAAATAAAATGAAAAGTTTACATGAAGTTGGTGGGGAGCCGAGAGACAATCTGGGCCCCCACCCCCTTAGCTATAGCAAAGCTAATCCTAGTAAAGATATAAGCGGCCACCCGAGCCCCAGCATCCTGAGATACCGAGAACTTCTGGATCCGCTTGAGCAAGTCAACAGCATCCGAGCCCAGCTCCCCAAGCGAAGAGAAAGAGAAGGGTAGGAAACCATAGCCAGCAGTCGCGCATAAATCCCTATACTTAGTACATTTGCGCTGAGCAGCATCAGCAACAACCCGTCCCGGCACAAAATCAGACATCCCAGTCTGAGTCAAGGGGGAAGACCCTGTCAAATCAACACACACATCACGCCCTCTGTCCCACGAATAAAGAAGCAAATCCGCCGGACGAAGAGATCCGCCATGCCCGTCAACCAAACCAATATCAACCTCCTTGCCCGAAGAAATACCAGACCTATAGCAAATGTCGAATAAGGTGTCACGAACGAGGTTATGCCGATGCTTAACCCCCACAGTACCAGTACAAGAAACAGCGTGGTCCCCATACACATCATCAGCGAAAACCCGAGAGCAAGCAGGACAAGGCCTAGATACCTTGAATAACGGGACACCAAGGCGATACCCCAGCACACTACAGTAAGTCCTCCGGTTCATAGTCTAACCCAACCCAGAGATAGGAACCGCGCGCAACCAATCAGAGGCGTGGGCACCCTGCTGAGACTTCCATAACGCAAGCTGACGCGGTGTCAAAGAGAATACAGATTCCGCAGTAGCAGCAATCCTCGCAAAATATATATCTGCCAGTTTCTTCATAATATTAATATTATTATTATTATTATTTTTTTTTTTTTTTTTTTTTTTATTATAAAAGATGCGCGCAGCTTTCATTAATAGAAAAATGAAAAGTTTACATGAAATTGGTGGGGAGCCGAGAAACAATCTGGGCCCCCACACCCTTAGTTACAGCAAAGTTAAGTCTAGTAAAAATATAAGCGGCCACCTGAGCCCCAGCATCCTGAGATACAGAGAATTTCTGGATCCGCTTAAGCAAGTCAACAGCCTCCGAACCCAGCTCCCCAAGCAAAGAGAAAGAGAAGGGAAGGAAACCATAACCAGCAGCCGCGCATAAATTCCCATACTTAGCACATTTGTGCTGAGCAGCATCAGCGACAACCCGTCCCGGCATAAATACAGCCATCCCAGTCTGTGTCAAGGGAGAGGACCCTATCAAATCAACACACACATCACGTCCTTTGTCCTAGGAATAGAGCAGCAAATCCGCAGGACGAAGAGAGCCGCCATGTCCGTCAACTAAACCGATATCCACCTCTCTACCCGAAGAAATGCCAGACCTATAGCAAATGTCGAATAAGGTGTCACGGACGAGGTTATGCCGATGCTTAACGCCCACAGTGCCAGTACAAGAAACAGCGTGGTCTCCATAAATATCATCAGCAAAAACCCGAGAGCAAGCAGGACAAGGCCTAGATACCACGAATAAAGGAACACCCAGACGATATCCCAGCACACTACGGTAAGTCCTCCTCATAAATATTATTATTATTATTATTATTATTATTATTATTATTATTATTATTATTATTATTATTATTATTATTATTATTATTATTATTATTATTATTATTATTATTATTAGTATTATTATTATTATTATTATTATTATTATTATTATTATTATTATTATTATTATTATTATTATTATTATTATTATTATTATGATTATTATTATTATTATTATTATTATTATTATTATTATTATTATTATTATTATTATTATTATTATTATTATTATTATTATTATTATTGTTGTTGTTGTTATTATTGTTGTTATTATTGTTGTTATTATTATTATTATTATTATTATTATTATTTCAGCTCAGTTCAGCTCAGTTCGGCTCTAATAATCTTATTTTAGTTCAGCATGATTCAGTTCAGTTTAGTTCAACTCTATTCAGTTAAGTTCAATTCAGTTCAGCTCTATTCAGTTCAGTTCAGCTCAGTTCAGTTTAGCTCTATTAAGTTCAGTTCAGTTCAGTTCAGCTCTAAAAAGTCCAGAAAGAACATGGCCTTATTTGTGAGTTATTTTTTTGGCAAATTCTTTTCTTTTTGTTTGGGAATAATCGTGAATATGTTGATCAACTGACTTTTTTGTAATAATCAAGATAATCAAAGGCCTTGTAAGTCGAAGGAGAGCGCCAAGTTAACTAAAATTATCAAATTGGGTCAAGTATTACCATGAAAATGTTAAAACTCCTAATTCAAATATTTGAACCGCATTTCTAAACTTGAAAACATCAACTAAATTCATGACAAAGTGAGGTGTTTCCCATCTTTTTTACAAACTACATGACTAAATTCATCTAAAATACAACTATATCACTCGATCATGAGCTAAAATCATTCCCCCACACTTGAACAAGACATTGTCCTCAACGACAAACACAAGGAAATAGAGAAGAAGAAAAGGGTGGTGTAGAAATAACCGAGCAATAGAGAGCATCCAAGCTTGAAAATTTGACTTTCGTCCACCCATGTAGCTTCATGTTGAGAATCCAAATTACCTTATTAAAAACTAAATCCAACGCATTAATAAAATTAATGGGGTAGACTCCCGTAAGCGTTGGAATAACATCATGCACGAAACATCATCAAGTTTCAAAAGCCAAGTATGCGGTTACACAACACTAACCCTTCAATCACAAAAACATCATTTCAATAAGAGAAGAACATGTCAATGCTCTTAGGAGAATATCATACAACCTAGCAATGAAATGAGTGAAGACACCATAATTACTTGAAATGAAAAGAAACCAAACACAAGTCATCATGGTAAAAGCATCTACAACATACCCATCATGTCCTTTAGATATTTCAAAAAAAAATTACTGGGACATGGTAAGGATCGTTATGAATTCTGGTCATGTTAGCCAAGGTATTTTTCCCCCACACTTAACAAAAGTGTCATACGAATCCCATAAGATACCCCCCGGAACCCAACCCAACCCATCAAGTCGTCATCAAAGTGCGGGGAAAGGTAAAATCTTCTTCGGGTTCACTATGAGACAAAGTGAATGAATCAAAGTCATGACTCTCTCCTCGTTATAAATTGAAGCATTCACATCAACGGAAAGATAAATAGGGTAATAAATGTCGTTCACATCATCATTTGGACTCGATTCAATTTTCAGTGAGGTGTCAAAAGAAGGAGTAATATAAAATTGTTAAATTATTCATTTCTAATTGTCTAAAACTCTCAACCAAAAGATCAATTACTTCCCATTTATTTTTATACCTCAACTCAAAATATCCACCCTCTCTTTCATTTAGCACATCAATTTGAGTCCTTCAAATAAAGTTGTGGTAAATTCCAACTCAAATACCTTGACTATTGGCTAAATATAAATGACATTTCAAGAATTTCTGAACTTTTTAAAAACAATAATGAAGTAATTCATGCTCTTATCTGGGGAAATGAAAATACATCTTCTAAAATTTAAATGAGACAAGACCTTCAATAAAAGACGATCTTCAGAAAACACTTATAATAAACGAATTGCCTTTTCCGGCAACGGTGCCAAAATTTGACTAGGCTTATCGTGAACCTCCAAATTACACTATTTATAAAGCCTTAAAACAATAATTATGTAGAAAAAATGGTAACTTAAGGGTCACCCCAAGCGAAGGTTATGTTAGCAACTATCTTATATTCTCACAATATGATATAATTCATGCTCACCGCCTAAGTCACACTACACAACAATGTATATAATATCATTGATCAAACTGTATACCAATTCCAATTAAATGTCCTTTGCAACCAACAAATGACAATAAAATTACTCTTAACATAAATTGGCATAATCAAGATAGAGTTCTACATTACTAGCAATTTAAATAGGAAAAAAGGGATGACCATATCATAATTAGCCGGCATATACTTCTACCCAGTTGATTATCTCTTCTCGCAATAAACTAATAATGATGCGCATATAAGTTATCATATCACGAGTTGCAACAATAGAAAACTGCGATAAATCGGCATACAAATAGTCTCAAGCAAATATAAGATAAATTGTATCAATTTAGGTGAATCGGCAGTCACAAATCAATACTATTACTCTAATTCAATCACAAGGATAATCTAAATCAATTGGAATAAACAAGAATATTTGCCGCAAAACTAACATCGTTGTTGGCTTGAGAATCAAGGTGCCAAAAGAAAAACTAACTTTTAATTATCATGGTCGAAAGTATGATAATCATATAAGTTTTACCATGGAATCAAGAATTTTTTTTTTTGGAGTTTTTGTATTTTCTCTCGTCTTTCTAAGTCTTTGAGAACGATAATGATATAAACTAAAGAGTAATTATAGCCAATAAAATCTTAGTTAATGCCTTAAAGCAAAGGTAAGAACTTAAATAAGAATGCAAAGAGGCGATCACGCACTCAGTCGCAAGAAGAGGCTCACGCCACTTGAGGCGGCTATCTTTTTCCCATTGCCGAATTGGCCAGAGATACCGGCTCCTGCTGTACTATGCGGCTAGATTTTTCTTCGTGCTTGACTCTATTGCTTTGACTTTGATGTATTGGGCCTTGCCTTGTCTTCAAATCACAAGATTTTAACACTTCTTAGCCCATTAGGTGCCATGTTTTTGGTCCAAATCATGATTATAAAGGTGTCCACATAGCTTCCCACACTCGGAATGAGATTCTTGATTATGGCAGCTACACATTAAACCGAAATTGCGTAGAAAAACATCTAAATGATGCAACTACTACCAAAATGCAAAACTAAGTTAAAATAACTGTAAATAACATAAGTCGTGGCAAAAGTAGCTAATAATTGAGTTGGTAAAGACGGTATTAAACCTTCACATCAGACATCCTTGTCACTCAAAACAAGGCAATCCCCGCCTCATATAATTAATTGCCTACAAAACTGTTATGAAATATCAAACTATTGAAAAGAAAGGAAAAGGCGCCTTAAACTGCTATAATAAGGACTAAAAGACACAGAAAATAGAGTAAATAAGTGGTCGGAGTTAAGTAAATTTAGACCATATCAATGGTCCATTGAAAAGGTTGTTTTATATTTGAGCTAATGGTGGTCTTTACGATGGTCATAGGAAGCGGAAAGGATTATCTATTGTAATACCCCAGATTTTATAATAATGAATAACTAACTAAAGTCGTAAATTTATAAATTCGTCTTTTACTTTTATTAGTTAAAATATTTTAAGTCTATAATTTATGATTTCGTGGCTTTAAATTAATGTTCAATAGTATTTAGTTTAGTTGGGTAGAAACCGTCTCATTTCAGTCCGTTATGAGTTCATAATCAGATTCTACGCGAAAAATCCAAGTGAGTTGACCCAATGTGAAATTTGGGCCTTCTATTATTCATCTTCTCAAAACACACCAACTTATCCCTTCACCTTCCCCCTTATTTTTCAGCAAACATTACCATCTTCTTCTTCTTCTTCCTCAACACAAAACACCATTAAAACTCAATAACTTTATAAACTTAAGACGGATACCATTTCTCCGTCTCTCAACGAAACTTGACGATTTTTATATCAATCTTATTGTGACAACCCTCGCGAATGCGGAAATATAAAACATACAAGCATGTGAAATAATATGCGGAAATACGGTATTTTAAAAACCTTTAAACATGCAAGATATATAACACGAGGTGTGTCAAAATATTACAACTAAATACGTAAATACAACAAAGAGACGGGGTCTCTTAAAATGTTAGCAAAGAACAAGTGTTTAACAAAAACTAGCTACTATCGTCTAGAGGTGAACTTCCAGGGACAACGCCCGCTAGCTCACACCCGAACCCCAAAATATCAGATCCAAAAAGTCATCCATAGCATGCGACCTGTTCATCCATGAAAAACATGAATGCCACAGTCAGTGGGGAGTAACTCCGGGTTCTCCCAGCCATATCACATCAAACGTACATATAAGGAAATACGAAAGTATAGTCATGCATATATAGATATCCATGTGAGGTACGATAAGAATAGATAGGGCAACTACGAGATATAATGAATAAAAGATCATATGGAAATCAAATCCGCCCCAATCATTGCTCATTCAAAGGGATCCGGGAAGACACTCTTAGGCAACCGAATACGCTCACTAGGGCTTACATCTCACCGTTAGCGGTATAAGTTTGATAAGATTGAGACTCGACAAACAAACCATGCCAAGTCATCCAATGATATATCATATAATCATTCATGTAATCAAGTATCCAAACATACCAATATAATGACGACATCTCTCACGGTAAATGAAACGCACTAGCATCGTGTACAATAGCAAGACAAGCCAATGGAAGTCCACAGGATAAGACGTTTCCCTGAACCGTATACGATAAGACGTTTCGTATACTCATGACCTAGACAAATAAGTTCACGGAATAAGACGTTTCCCGGAACCATGTACGATAAGACGTTTCGTACACACAAGACTCTAATCCTCTCGGTAGGACGACGATAATAATACGGTCCTAGTCTAAACCTGGCCAGACTCTCGGAATAAGACATGTTCCGATTCGACATGTGGTAAGACGTTCCACATCCCAGACTCGGTCAATCATAGACGCCGAGTACCCCAAATTCGGTAGATCAATTCACGAAAGAGGCGGAAAGAGATCTATAGTCAAAAGTCAAGCTAGTACGCTACATGCAATAACACTACCTCGCAAGTATACAACATTTGACGGCCGGTTGTTCGACCATACGGACATTGCGTTTTCGCCTCCTAACAACGTCGTCATATCCCCACTAAACATGCATACGAGCATCAAGGATACACCCCATCGCTCCGACATTCCAGTCTAACGAGTATAAGGGGTAGCCGGGAAATGAGAGTTCAAAGCACACAATCATTAGTGCTCAATTCATAACATATGTAAAACCGACTCAAAAGAGGGATATATCGAAAACCGTCACGAAACATGTGATACAAGCGAATAGAATATCATATATCCAAAACATGAATATTATAAGTCGTTACGTAAAATTATACGATAAACGAATCATGCGAACTATTATAAATTACGAGTTTTAGAAGTTAAAGGAAAAGATCACAGCCGTGTTCCAGGCCGGGCAGGGGACCGGTGGCCGGTGGGCCAGCTCAGAACACAGGGAAAAACCCAAAAACAAAGAAGTGAGGTCTGGGCCGGTCAGTCGACCGGCGGCCGGTCGACCGGCACAGAGCCCCTCTTCATACAAAGTCCAAAATTCCAACTTCACTTACTGATGTGTTCCAGGCCGGTGGATGGACCGGTGGCCGGTGGGCCGGCCTGGAGCACCTCATCATGCAAAAACCAAGTTTCCAAAGATGTTACTGGAGTGTTCCCAGCCGGTTGGCAGACCGGCAGCCGGTCGACCGGCCAGGAACTCCAGTTCATCCGTGAGCTTCCTCTTCTTATTCAATCCATTTCAATTCTCATAAATCAATTCTAATAATCATCAACAATCAATATACATCATCCATAATCATCATATAACATCATTCATTAATCATAGCATGAATTCTAATCTTCCTAATCGTATTCTAAATACGATTTCTAGCATATAAACATGTAAAACACGTAAGTGATACCGAGTAACCCTTCACCGTTACCTTTAAGCGTCTTCACTACTCGTCCAGCTCCTCTTCAATAAGGTAATAGTCTTTGTCGGGATCTTGGAGGTCACCACCTACATAAAGATCATAAAAGATGAATGAAATTCATCTTGAGAAAGACGGAAAGATTGAAAAGCGAGAAAGACGATAATTTTATTATCAATACGGATAGAGGAAGGTTAGGGAAGAAGAATAAGACGAACTTACGTAAATTCTATCAAGTAACGAAGAAGTTACGATGATTCAAAGATCGATATCAAAGAGGGAATTGAGATTTCTTAAAGAGGAAGAAATGTGTGTTTGATTTTGTGTTGAATACATATTAGGTTAAGGAGTATGAGATATTTATAAGGAAAAAGTCAAAGACGGTTCCAAAGTCCAGAAAAGTCAAAGACGACTTAAAAGTTAAGAAAAGTCAAACTCGACTCAAAAGTCAAGAAAAGTCAAACTCGCCTTAAGGCGGGATTCTCATGAAATTTCGCGGAAATTCCAAATATGAACTCGGAAATTCTAAATTCGACTCGAAACATAAAAAGCTAATTTAAAACTTAAATTTGCTGAAAAGATTTCGTAAAATATTTCTACTAGAAAAATAGGGTACATTTCCGGGTGTTACAATCACCCCACCTTTTAAAAAGTTTCGTCCTCGAAACTTGAGAATAGAAAATAAAAGTATCAAGGACAAGAATCGTGTTTATAAAATCAACACGAAAGCTTTTACAAGGGAAAACATTTATGAAATGATGTTTTTCTCGAAACAGTTTAAGGAAATTTTTCATAAGCGTGAAACTTTACTTACGGATCTCAAGAATGCTCGTCGCGAACGAGAACTCTAATTATCCAAAAAGCAAAGTCGAAATAGTGAAATCGAAATTCAAAACAACGTTAGTAAGTGCAGGACTAGTTATCAGACGCGTCTCCAATAACAAGTGCAAACATCCAACTAAACGCAAAATCCAAATATAAAGGCAAAAGAAATCTATTTTCTCCAAAAAGAGAGTACACAAATCATCTTTAGACTATTTTAAAAAGTTAAATTAGGATTACGATATGGAGATTTGAAAGTTTTCTCAAGGATAGAATCAAAATAAGGAGACAATACCCGAACGTAGAGCGACTCGAACATCGAAATCCCAAATCGAGATACTAAGAGATACGTCCACACGAATAAAATGGACTAGAAAGGGGAAGGATTGAAAAGTAGCGGATTGAGTAAGGATCAATTTGAGGAAAAAGAGAGGAATGAACCACAAAACTATGCCCCATTTAAGACAATTCAAATGTCGATCGCAACTGGACATCACTAACTCCTTACATTAGCTAAAGAGAAAACTACCTCACTAGAGGTCAAGGAAGACGGACATGAAACTATGAACGCTAGGAGCATCATACAAGGACAACGATCTGATGGAAAAGATGAAAGCGGAAAAGGAAAACGAAATTGATCTAAGGAAATGAACCTACCAGTCACGATCTCCGGGTGAGCATTAGCTTCGGCTCGGCTGAGTACAAAGATGGATCCCTTAGCTTTGGCACCGGGTGCGGAATTCTGACGGTCGGGGCAATCACGAAAGCGGTGACCCGGCTTCTTGCAGAAAAAGCAAAACAGGGGCCTATCATAGCATCCAACTCCGGGATGAACGGGTCCCCTACAACCGTCACACATTCGTCCCTGAGCTTGAGGGAAAGCATTGGGCCTAGGAGCCGCATTTGAGATAGCTTGAGGGTGAAAAGGAGCAAGTGATCTTGCATTGGAGTTTGAGGGAGCATTGAAACGCCTCTTGTTAGAATAGGCATTAGAAGAAGAAGGAGCGAGAGATCTTTTGTCATTGAAGTTTGACCTTGGATTGAAAGAGGGGGAAGGAGAGTGATTCTTCATCTTCGCTTCATCTCTAACGGCCTTCATTGAGTTCTCCGCCCAAAGGGCATCATCATACAACTCCCCGAAAGAAGTAGAGCTCCTCCTTACCTTACTTTGAAGAACGGCACTCAACTTGTTACGGTAATAAAATGCACGGTCTTCATCATCACGAATAAGCCTCGGAGCGAAATGCGCAAGCTTATTAAACTCCGTAGTAAACTCCTGAGCTGATAAGTTGCCTTGCTTAAAATCAATGAACTCCTTGAGCCTTTGTTGTTTAAGCTCTTTAGGATAGACTCTACCTTCCACCAGAGCCTTGAAACATGCCCAGTTAAAGTCATCTTCAAGAACAGCAGTGGCACTTGTGATAGCCCACCAGTTGTCGGCTTCCCGCACTAGAAAGTGCTTTGCAATCCTCACCTTATCCTCTTCTCGGACTTGGTAAAGATCAAACTGTTTCTCCATCTCACGGAACCAATCGGATAGCTCTGTAGGATCAGGTTCTCCACCATAAGGCACGATCTTACTCCTTGCAATTTGTCCCGCCACCCATGCATAACCACCTTGTTGATTGTCCTCCCTTCTAGGGTGAACTTGGTTGGCATTAGCTAAAGCGGCATCCTGCTGATTTTTCATCACTTGCGCAAGAGCCTCCATCATAATATTCTCAGCTAAACGCGGTCTAACCATCTTCATAAGAGACAAAAACAAATTAAGTTACTCCTATCAATTAGCATAAACAAATACACTACCAAGTAAAGTCCTTAACTTCTACCCAACTCTCATTTATTATTTCGAGGTCAAGTAGTTTAAGTTAGGGTTCACGTGTGTGCGTCGGGAGCGATCAAAGCTCTGATACCAACTGTGACAACCCTCGCGAATGCGGAAATATAAAACATACGAGCATGTGAAATAAGATGCGGAAATACGGTATTTTTTTAAAACTTTAAACATGCAAGATATATATAACACGAGGTGTGTCAAAATGTTACAAACTAAGTACTGAATATACAACAAAGAGATGGGGTCTCTTAAAATGTTAGCAAAGAACAAGTGTTTAACCAAAACTAGCTACTATCGTCTAGAGGTGAACTTCCAGGGACAACGCCCGCTAGCTCACACCCGAACCCCAAAATGTCACAGCCAAAAATCATCCAAAGCAAGAAACCTGTTCATCCATGAAAAACATGAATGCCACAGTCAGTGGGGAGTAACTCCGGGTTCTCCCAGCCATATTACATGAAACGTACACATAAGGTAATACAAAAGTAAAGCATGCATATATATATACATGTGAGTTGCGATAAGAACAAATAGGCAATACGGGATATAATGATAAGATCATATAGAAATCAATTCCGTAAACATCATGTTATTCCAAGACTCGGGAAAGACACTCTTAGGCAATCGAATACGCTCACTAGGGCTTACATCTCACCGTTAGCGTTATAAGATTGATAAGAGTGAGACTCGACAGACAAACCAGTCAAGTCATGCGATGATCACCTAATATCCAACATATTATCATCCATTCACGAACCAAGACAATGACGGTGTCAGTCATGCAATGACCATGAATACAATCATGAAATCACGCATTCAAAGACAACGACACAAAGACGACAAATCTCACGGTAAATGAAACGCACCAGCATCGTGTACATGGCAAGTATGATTAAAAGGCGTTCACGGATGACATTTCCCTCAACCCATATACGATGACATTTCGTATAGGTAGACCTATTTCCTCTTGGTAGGGCGACGATAATAATACGGTTCCTAGTCTAAACCTGGCCAGATTCTCGGAATAAATCATGTTCCGATTCGACACGCGATGACATTTCGCATCCAAGACCCGGGCTTACAATATATATGCCGAGTACCCCAAATTCGGTAGTTCAATTCACGACAGGGGCGGAAAACAAGCTCAAGCCTCATATCTTGCGGTACGCTACATGCAAATAACACCACCTCGCAAGTATACAACATTTGACGGCCGGGTCGATCAACGCATAGCGTTCAACTCCCAACAACGTCGTCGTATGCCCACTAACACATGCATTTAAGCAGTAGGATACCTCTCCGTTCCGACATTCCGGCCTTACGAACGGGAAGGTAGCCAAGGGAATGAGAATACAAAGCACAAGACAAAATAGTGCTCAAACCGTAACATATGTAAAAACCGACTCAAAGTGGAACATATCGAAAACCGTCACAAAACATGTGGTACATGCGAAAGAGATATCTTATATCCAAAACATGAATATTATAAGACATTACGTAAAATTATACGGTAAACGGATCATGCGAACTATTATAAATCACGAGTTTTAGAAAATAAAGGAAATGCATACAGCCGTGTTCCAGGCCGGGCTGGAGACCGGCGGCCGGTGGGCCGGCTCAGAACACAGGCAAAAACTCAAAAACAGAGAAAAGGGGTCTGGGCCGGTCAGTCGACCGGCGGCCGGTCGACCGGCACAGAACATCACACCAAAATCAAAACTTCAATACTGATGTGTTCCAGGCCGGTGGATGGACCGGCGGCCGGTTGGCCGGCCTGGAGCACCATATCATGCAAAAACCCAAATTCCAAAGAAGTTACTGATGTGTTCCCAGCCGGTGGTCAGACCGGCGGCCGGTCGACCGGCTGGGAGCACTTCTTCACCCGAGAGCTTCCAAAGCTTAACCAATTCATTTCAAAACTCAATTATACTTACAATAATCATCAACAATCAACATATATCATCAATATTCATCATATAACATCATTCATTAATCATAGCATGGTATCTAAACTTCCTAATCGTAATCTAATACGATTTTCTAGTATATAAACATGTAAAACACGTAAGTAATACCGAGTAACCCTTCACCGTTACCTTTGAGCGTTTCTAATGATCGTCAAGCTCCTCTTCTATAAGAAAATAGTCTTTGTCGGGATCTTGGAGGTCGCCACCTACAATTAGATCGCAAAAAGATGAATAAAGCTCATCTTGAGAAAGACGGAATGCTTAAAAAGCGAGAAAGACGATAATTTTATTATGCACACGGATAGAGGAAGGTATGGAATGAAGAATAAGACGAACTTACGTGAATTCTATCGAGTAACGAAGAAGTTACGTCAATTCTAAACTCGAATTCAAAGAGGGAAAATGATGAGCTTTCTTAAGGGAGAAGAAAGTGTGTTTGTTGTTGTGTTGAATGAAGAATTAGGTTAAGGAGGGAGTTGTGTGAGTTATGAGAGAAAAAGTCAAAGACGATTTTCAAAGTCAAGAAAGTCAAACTTGACTTAAGACGGCTTTTTCATGAAATCTCGTAGAAATTCCAAATACGAACTCGGAAATTCAAAATTCGACTCGGAACTTAAAAAGCTAATTTAAAACTTAAAATTACTGAGACGATTTCGTAAAATATTTCTACTAGAAAAATAGGGTACATTTGCGGGTGTTACATTCATTTTGGTAATTTAATTGTTATATTACTAAGAATGCATTATGTTTATGAAACATTTGAGATAAGTGAATTTGGTTAATTATAATTACAAATTGTTGTAGATTATTTTAACCAAATATGAGAGGACCCATTTTATTTACATGTAATTATAAAATGTGACTTAAAAGGTTAAGTCTAATTTATTTGTTATGAAATTGCATTTAAATTGGTTAAATGCACATTTATAAGCAAAATTACATGTTATATGTCACATGTCACACTTGTAACAAATGACAAATTGCAAAAATAAAATGGACACCCATATTACATGGGTGAACCGGTTTTGGTAGTGTACCAAGAGGGTGATTATTTTTGTGCATTATTCTAATTGGGAATTAGACATAATCATACCCAAAACTATTACCAACACTCAACCTTTTTACATTGTTAAGAACAATTAGAAGTGACAACACCCCACCCATGTGGGGTGTGGGTGACCGGTTTCAACAAGGCAAGGATGACTTGTTTTTTCCTCTTATTTATACAATACACTACCTCATATAATTGATTCATGCAAAATCACTTCTTCTCTCTAACATCTCACTAAACTTAAGAAGTTTACATAATACTTAGAGTTCATATTCTCTAATAATATACTAGTGTAGTATTAAGAGTTATTAGATCATTTTAACGGGTTACTACATTTAATACTAGTGTAGTATTATTTTGTAGAGATTAAGGGTAGTCTTGGGTGCAACTAATTGGAGAGTTTCTAATTTGAAACTTGGAATTCATCCTCATCTTACTAGCTCAAGATCAATATTTGAAAGGAGTTCAAATATTGTGCCCATTTCCATATTATCAATGTAAGAAATGGTTCTTTCCTTTATATTTTGTTATGCATGCATAAGATTTATTTAGTTTAAGAGTAAACTAAATGTATTATGATATTAGAAGTGTCTAATATTGAGTTTAAGACACTTACATCCACAACCTCCATACTGCTCAAAGCCCTTTTGGAGGGGCATTCTTTAGCAAAATGCCCAAAGCCCTTACATTTAAAGCACTTCTTGAGGGATATTGTCTTTCTCAAGTCTGTCTCAAGGGCCTTGCCTTTGTCTGACACTGAGGGTTTAGCTGGGACTAAGGGCTCTCCTATTTTTACTCCAGTGAAGGGTTTAAAAGAAGGTCTAGCCTGTGGTCTGGGAGGGGCTGGCTTTCCCTTTCCTAGCTTCTCAATCCTCAAGGATAGGCTCACTGTCTCCTCAAAAGAGTAAAGGTGCTGCAACCTTACTCTGTTAGCTATCTGCTCAGGCTTTTCAGTAATCTCACATTGTAGTGTGAGTTGCTCAAAATCCCTCAAATAGGACTCAACAGGTCTACCATCTTGTTTCAGGTGGGTTAGTCTGATAAACATGTCTTGAGTGTAATCTTTTGATACAAACTTAACCCTCATTTTATTTTTAAGTTTATCCCAAGATTTAATAGGATCCTTACCCTCCCTAGTCCTTTGAGCTTTCACATTTTCATACCATAAGGATGCATATCCTTTTAATTTCATGATGGCTACTTTAAAGGCTCTTCTATCAGTGTAACCCTTAAACTCAAAGACTCTGTCTACTGACCTTAACCAGTCTAGGAAGTCATCAGGGTTCATGCTACCTAGAAAGTCAGGGATTTCTACCTTTAAGTCTTTGTCATGGTGCCTAGGAAGGCCCTGCTTTGAGTTCTCTGAATTTGAGGCCTCCTCTTGCTCCATATGTTGTCTCCTTCTTGCTGCATTAGGTGGCACAGGTGCTCCTCTACCTCGTCCTCTGCCTCCCCTTCCACCATTGTTGAGCTGACCATCTAGGAATTCATTGAAGGATGCTGTAACCTCCATGACAGTTCTAGCAAGGCCATGAACTGTGGTCTCAAGCCCTGCTAATCTCTCTTCACTCATGGGTAGTTTTTGTGTTTTTAATGTAGGTAGGTAAATGAACTCACAAACCAATGCTCTGATAACCAATTGAACTGAAACCTCTCAGGAAATGAGTGATATCAATGTCAAACAGACTAAGGCTAGCACTCTTCTCACACACAAGATTAACTTACTCAGGATAGACTCCAACACCCTGCACTAGGCCAGGAAATTCAGATAGTACTTTGCATCCTAGCACACAAGCATAGATGACGAAGGTTGTGTTAGGACTCAAGACACACAAGTAATGAATTCTAAACACTGCAATCTTAGCTCACACGCAAGTTTTACTAAGAAATGCTACAACACTTAGCTTTTGCTGAAGAATTGTTTGAACAAAGTTCAGAATTATATTAATCAAGTCTGCCTTCTTTAAGTTACAACTTAGGCCTTATATAGACAATTACAACAGATCCTGACCCTTGATAACAAGGACATCTAACGGCTTTAAAAGCCTTACATCTTACTGAAAACAAACTAAAAAGTCAAATAATGAAGACAACAAAAACAGACTGCAAACACACAGAAAAAGAAGACTGAAAAGTAGGTTTGTCCCTTTCCAGAAATGGCAATTCTGCTTAATGTCTTGGGAAGTCTTTGCCTGGCTTGTTCTTGCTGTGTTTGGGACTGACAAAAGCTTCATATACGACCTTCCTAACATACTAGCTACACCTGATGTTGATCATACACAAAAATAAGGAGTTTGGACAGAAATATTGGCCTTGGTGCCAGCTGACTCCTCCATATGACCTTCACTCTTCTAGGCTGTTTTAGATGGACTTCTAGACTTTATTTGGAAAACGTGTCCTGGACTTTTCTCTTGCTAAGGACCTCAACTTTAAGGTAAAAGAAGATGGAGCCCTTGGTTGGACTTGTACTGCATGATATTTGGTTGATACTCTGGCTGGTCTTGGCTGTTTTTCAGGAAACTGGACCCTGCTCTTGTGACCCTTCTTGTGGTTGTGCTTGCTTGAGTTCCTGCTATTTCTTGACTGTCCTGGGGGTGCTTGGGGAGTGTTATACCTGGTGCCTGGAACGTGGGGTTCTTGCTTATCTGGTTGGGGGTTGGTTGGAACCCTTTGGCTACAATGGTGCAATCCTGGCTAGCTGAGTTCTTGGTTTGGTGATGATGGAGTTCTACTTTTGTTGCACAAACCATGCCAAGTCATCCAAAGATCACAAATAATCAAACATATAATCATCCATTCAAACGTACGAATACGTTGACAACATCTCTCACGGTAAATGACACGCACTAGCACCATGTACAAGCCGTATAACTAAAATCGCATCCACGGGATAAGCATTTCCCTGAACGCATACACGATTCATCATTTCGTATATGTAGACTTATTTCCTCCCGGTAGGACGACGATATAAATATCCGGTCCTAGTCTAAACCTGGCCAGACTCTCGAAATAACATTTTCCGATTCGACAAGCGATGACATTTCGCATCCAAGACTCGGTCATACATAGAAGCCGAGTACCCCAAATTCGGTCAACCTTCACGAAAGAGGCGGAAAAGAGCACAAGCATCATACAGGCGGTACGCTACATGCAATGACACCACCTCGCTAGTATACAACATTTGACGGCCGGGTCGATCAACGCAAAGCGTTTGCCTCCCAACAACGTCGTCATATGCCCACTAACACATGCAATTAAGCAGTAAGGATACACTCCTCGTTCCGACATTCCAGCCTTAAGAACGTAGAGGTAGCCAGGGGAATGAGAGTACAAAGCACGTGACAAATAGTGCTCAAACCAATAACATGTGTAAAACCGACTTAAAGTGGGATATATGAAAAACCGTCACAAAACATGCGATACAAGCGAATGCAATATCATATATTCGAAACATTAATATTTAAAGTCATTACGTAAATTTATACGATAAACGAACCATCGGAAATATTATAAATGAAAACATAAGAAAGAAAAGTAAATAGAATTCCATCGTGTGCCAGCCGGTCAAGGGGACCGGCTGCCGGCTCGCACCCATAGTAACAATTGAAAACAAACCAAAATGCAGCGTGTCCCAGCCAGTCAAAGGGACCGGCTGCCGGCTACCCGGCTCGGACCAAAGTCATATGAGAAAAACGAAGGTTAAATGGTATATGTCTCAGCCGGTCTGCAGACCGGCTGTCGGTCGCCGCCTTTGTTGGAGCTAGTGTCCTCCACAGTTAGTTTGATAACATGAATAAATCTCGTACAGGTTCATAGGGTATACTTAGTATTCTTATCACTTGATTAACGTTTATCGATAACGGTTGTCTTGCTAGGAGTTTGACGTTATTGTCATTTTAATGGCGGTGATCAACTAGTCCCTAAAAGTCACACCTAAAGGATGTGTCTGAGAGATGTGATTATATGAATAATATAATCATATTGATGCCTTATTATATGACTAAAAGGTTAGTCGATGTATATGACTAAGAGGTTAGTCAATGTAATGATGATACGATTATTTAATAACGATTAAATAATATTAGCTGAGACAAATTAAATGTAATTCGTAATATAAATTGAATATAAACCGTTATATTTAATCAATGTTTATAATTTAAGCTTAAACGAATTAAAATGTTAATTTGTAATTAAACATAATATGTTATATTTAATTAGCAAATTATAAATATACGGATATTTATAGTTGTCATATACATTATATTACATGCTAATATAACCGAAAAAGGAAAGAAAAAAATAGTATTTTCTACTCTTATTTTTCGGTTAATAGGAGTTAATAATAAGGGAAAAAGATCTCCTATTATTCTCTTATGGTAACTAGGTCAAAACCCTAACAACAAGAGGGGTAAAAAGAGGAGAGACTCCTCCTTGACCTAGTGGAGGCACACGGCCGAATAGCACAAGAGAAGAAAAAGAAAAATTTAGATTTTTCTCTCTAATTCTCTCGATCATTCATCATCACACAAAAGAATAGTTAGCAGTAACTTTTCTCTAAAATTCTAGCACAAGCAAGGCATATCTTAGAGCATCTTGGGTGCAACAATTAGGAGAATATCGATTTCGATGTTGTTCATAGGCCAAATTTGCTAGGACCAAAGGTTAATTCTAAATTCCTATAATTTTATATTATGCAATTTCATTTTTGACTCGTAATTCATATACTATAGTTTCGTTATAATCCGTAATTTAATGACGAAATATACCGATATTTCCTACAAATGGTATTAGAGCCAAGGGCTACGAAATTATTTTATATGTTTTTCATAATTGGTGAAATATAAGATTAGATTTTTTGGTACTGTGCACGGTCGAGAAAAAAAAAAATATAACATGATGAATTTGTAGTTGTTTTTCCATTTTGATTCATTATAATTGTTGTTTTAAATAGTTAAGACGATAACATGATGAATTTGTAGTTGTTTTGATTTAATAAGGATTAAATTAAAATGTAAATGGAAATCGATTTGAATGTTCATTGCTATATATTTTTCGGTATTCAATGATTTAGATATTCATTTTAAATTGTTAAATTGAATCATCTAGTTTATTATTTATTATAATGATAACGTTTTGTTTATTCATTGATTAAATTGTTAAATTGAATCATCTAGTTTATTATTCATCTAGTAAATGGAAATCGATTAAATTTTTCGGTATTCATTGATTTTGATTCATTCTTTTTTTAATTTTTGGTCGATTTTTATTTATTATTCATTATAATGATAATGTTTTGATTATTGTTGTGAAGAAGTTCACAACGATTGGATACCCAATTATTTTAAAGAGGTTTAAAATAATGTTGTATTAATTCATGTTAAAGAATATGAATTAAAATTGGATTATGTTTGGTTGGGATTATTGTGATTAATTAAGGAATTATCACATAATTTTGATCATTTTAAAAGGTGGTTTGGATAAATTACTCTTCATAATTAAAGAATTATGTCTTGAATGATTAATTTATAGTTTATGCATTTTATCTTGTTGAATGAATGGTTGAATGGTTTAATTTATGTATTTTTGCAATCGGTTGTAATTTGTATTACCTAGTGTGGCCTTAGTTGATCATGTTTTCGTAATGATGGAAACATGATCTTTGATGTAATTTTGAGATCTCGAATCTCCATTTTTTTTCATTAAATTATGTTTTTAAATTAGAATGTAAATAGGTTTATATTTTTTAATTTATTAAATGTTTTTTGAGAAGACTAAAGATGGAAATCATATTGCTCACTCCCGCTACATGGACCAAGATGGAACATCAAGACAAGCTTCTCGGGTCCAAATGGGTTGGATTCCAAAGTTTTATTTTGTTCCTTTTGGTAGATAGGCCACACTAGGACTTTGTAATATTTTTATGTATTTTTCCGTTCTTGTTGCTTTTTCATCACATGATAGTTAGTGCATCATATTCCGCCTAAACCAAACCACCTACTACTAAATTGCATAAAAATTGACTCATATAGTTTGAATGTTAGTTTTCATGGACATAAAGATGTCACTTGAATTTAAGCCATCATTTTAGTTTATTCATTCTCGCATGCTAGATATTAGTTCACTTAAAATTGAATTAAAATAAATTTGATGGGATCTTCCTCTAAACCTAAAATTGAGACTAGTCTTTATAGGCCAAACTACTATGAATCCTTTCTTCGTCGGTAGGCATATAGGACCTTACTCTCCATATGACCCCTTCTACGTTGGGTAAGTAGTGTGTGTTTACCTATTTTAGCTCAACATTATAGTCCGAAGAGCTTCTCGTGATTATGATGGACTAAAGATAGAATTTACAGAAATTTATCGACCAAGAATTCTAAAGGTAGAATTAGCCAAGAGGTTGGCTTATCAATTTACAGATAATTGAGTCTTGGGATCATTTATATAATTCTTGAGGGAGGTCAATTGTATAAATGCTCGAGTCTTTGCATTAAATCATATTTTGCACTAGACTTAAATTCAAATCGATGAGTATGCTTATTTTTCCTTCTTTTCAGTGTAGAACTCGTTTATATTGATAATATTGCATATAACAAATGGCTGGAAATACTGATATCCCTATGCCAGGTTCCACGCTCGCGCGCGAATCTTGGCTTAAAGCTTTTATGGACCACATGAATCAGTCCATG
This sequence comes from Heliosperma pusillum, assembly GCA_022085475.1. Lineage (NCBI taxonomy): Eukaryota > Viridiplantae > Streptophyta > Magnoliopsida > Caryophyllales > Caryophyllaceae > Heliosperma > Heliosperma pusillum. Next base: position 1,325 of record JAIUZE010003107.1, on the reverse strand, counting down.
CGACCGAAGAATGACGAGTCAAACTTTGCGGAATGGGAGGCGCCATTACGGAATGCTGCCATTGCTGACGGTAAGCTCATGTACTTGACTGAGCCAATACCGCCAAACCCAGGCCCCAATGCGAGAGCTAACGAGACACTTGAATATAGTGACTTTGTTATGGAAGCGGGTGCGATAAAGAATGTACTCATCTTTGCAATGGAAAGCAATTTGCAAAGACGCTTCATTGCCCAAGGTGCAAACAAGATTTTCACCACGCTCACTATTGAATTCTCAAAAGCACCGAGGATCGTTACTTATGAGCATACCTGTCGCTTCTTTGAGGCAAAACTCCAGAAGGGCCAACCGGTTAGCCCACACATTCTTGATATGATTGAGAATGTCGAGAAACTGGAGGCACTTGATTGCAAAATTAGTGAGAGCATACTCATTGACCGTGTGCTTCATTCACTTCATGATGGTTTTGCCCTTTTCAGGGCAAATTACTATATGAATGATATGAAGAAAAGTCTTCATCAGCTACACTCACTTCTCGTACAGACCGAGAATGATATGAAATTGAGTGGGAGCATGAAGCGAGATGTTCTCACGATTTCCAACAAGGGCAAGGGTAAGGGCAAGGCTCGTGGCGACCTAGATGTAGGAAAGCCAAAGTTTAAAAAGTCAGGAAACGGCAAGAGTGGGCCTGGTGAGACCAGTGGCTCACAAGGCAAGGCAAAGAGCAAGGACAGTAACATGGAGTGCCACCATTGCCACAAGACTAGGCATTGGAGGAGGAACTGTCCCGTGTACCGTGAGGACATAAAAGCAGGCCGTGTCACTCCTGTTGATATGTCATCTTTTATTAAAGGTTGGTGACAAAGATCAAACTTATCTATGGCACTGCCGTATGGGACACATAAATGAGAAACGTGTAAACAAGCTCATTGACAATGGGACTATCTCCCCATTTGATTACAAATCATTTGGCACGTGTGAATCATGTCTTATCGTTTAAATGACTCGAATTTCCTTCAAAGGTGTTGGAATGCGCGCTAGTGACCTATTAGGACTCATACATAATGATGTATGTGGACCTATGTCTATAAACGCAAGAGACGGCTATAGATATTTTATCACTTTCACGGATGATTTGAGTAGATACGGATATGTCTACTTAATGAAGCATAAAAGTGAGTCCTTTGAAAAGTTCAAGGAATACCAGAATAATGTTGAAAACCAACTGGCAAGAAAGATTAAAGCACTTCGTTCAGATCGTGGTTGCGAATATCTTTCAAATAAGTTTGATCAACACCTTAAACATTGTGGTGTAGTATTACAGTTAA